>JAQFZG010005436.1:0-10346 GCA_034695465.1 Entomobrya nicoleti
GAAAATGGATTTGACCTAAATATAAAGCTGATGTTAAAATTAATCATATACCTGTGAAATAGCATTCAAGGAAGAGACAAAATAGCATGTCTTAAGTCAAATGTACATTTATTTGTTCGCAAGAAGGAGGCATATTAAAAACGATGACAAATCATTTTTAAATCGCTGTTCCTGTTTTAAACTTAATTTCTCTCCATTTTTTGAGAAATTGCCGATAGTCGATATCATGTTGAAATAGAAATCAATATTACTTTTAGTATTAACTATATTAATGGTTACCATTTAAAGCTTAAACTAAAAAAAATAAGAGGAAAGGGGAACAGCCGGTTTTCAAGGACTACTGGGCTGCTCCATTTCCAAAAGTGAATTTTCTAGTTTGGAGGTTTAGAGTGACTTGAGGAGGAATGCGCTGTGGAACACAATAATTTTATTTCTCCACATATGTTGTGCTTGATTAAAATATAAACAAGTAGCATATTGCGTAAATGCTGTACATGCTAGCAAAATTTTAGAGAAATTTCCATTTCCATTCAAAATTGTCAACAATCAAATTCATCGAAAAGTAATTCGACGTTAGTAGAAACTGTCGATGACTTGAGTCGTAAAAATTAATTAAAACGTTACAACAAAAAGACGTATACTTTGTAAAAAGCGAATAGAAACCGATCTTTCAGTCCCTCCGCGTGTATACATACTTATGTATTGTGTTCGGCGTTCGTAACCCAACACTTGAGTGAAAACAACAGTGCTTTTTGTTTGCAGAACAAACATAGTGTGGTGCGATATTGTGTGCACACAAACCTTTTGTTTAAATTCAAGATAAAACGCTCGGAGCGTTTTAATATACATTATTTTATTTGTCATATCAAAAATATATCATACAATTTTTCGAACTCCTTCCACAACAACAGAACTTGTTTGCTTATCGTGCGTTTCGCCTTTTTGACTTTACTCTTGACTGATTTCATATTACATAAACATGAATGGCTGTACTACGACTTTTAGTTTCGACGACGCCAATGCAAAAATATCGATGTTATAAAAATAAAATAATATTCTCTCTTTCGTATGCATCATAACAACTACACAGCGACAACGCGGAAATCTCACGTTTCACTCTACAGGAGAAACTGTAAAATACACAAAATTTGTTTTATCAAGCAGTTGAAGATCTTTAGTGAAGTACTTTTGGGAATATGACGACATTTTGTTCTCGTCGTTGAGTAACCAGCACAGCGTCAGCTTACTGCCTGGTTATTTCCCCGTAAGGATACGGAGAAATCACTTTTGAAAAGTTTGAAAAAATTGAGCCGAGATTGTACATTAATAATGGATTATGCTTCTGCATATACTTCTTTTTAATAAAAAAAGAACAAGTGTAGTAAAAAAAAAGTCTAAAAGCGAACTAAAGCCTGGCATCTACATTTGGTGAGGTCGTAAATAAAGTAGAAACTTTGGCAAGTCGCTACAGCGTAGCTGTATAAGGTATGCTGGACAAAAACGGTCAAATTAAAAATGAAGGGTTTCTGCAAGTGTTGGTATGTAAGCATTGAATAAATAATAAAAGAGTTAAAAATGATTGAATTAAACTGTTGGAACGGCTAAAGTACAAAACAATATGAATGGTAACGAAAAATCCGAGTTTTCGTCTCAAGCTCCCCATGAGTCTCAGCCTCAGTACAGCAGTTACCATTTGTCTGCAAATGGAAGGCCTCAACAACAGGCTGTGCCCCGGTATCCCTTTAAGCGAAGGAGCTTTTCAAATGAAAATATTTTTGTCAATGTCGACGCAAATATGAATGGAAATAGTAATGGTACAAGCGACAATTGTAGATTTTCCAGAAAGCGGCACTCTTTCCAAAATCTATCTACTCTCCAAAATGTTGGAAGCGTGGAAGGAGGCAGTAGCAACAACGGTACCGCTAGAACCACTGCTGCCACACCAGCAGCTCCAAGCACAAAAATCATCCGTGGCAATGGTAGTAGCTCTCTTGGCCTCCGCCGGCGTTACAGTTTCGAGTCGTTCGAGTTGAAGAAAGACAGCAGCAGTGGTAGTGGAAGTGGTAGCTGGCCAGGAGGCCGAAGAGGATCAGTTTTTTCCCACCATCATCATCAATACTCGTCCTTACCGTTGCTAACAAAAAGGCTGTCATGTAGAGTGCTACCGACAGCCACAACACTAGAGCCGATACCGCCATCACCTACGGCTCCTGAAGATGCTGATGAGAACGAGGAGAGTAATCAAGATAATTTATGTGGTAATCTCAACGGTAATAATGAAGATACTAATGCTCATAATAACAGTCCTCGAGATGAAGGACACGAAAAATTGCAATGTGAAAACAGCGCAAATGATGAGAAATCCAATTCCACTAAGATATTTGATACTTCAGTTGTAGCGGAGGAAGGCGTTAGCACTGACGCGGACGCTGTCGTAACATTTGATAAAATCATAAGTAGCCCGGGAGAAACACTGAACTTCCTTATTGATGAGTTGTTCTACGAGCCCGTCCTTCTTTTCAATTTCTTCCGAAGGGGATGTGGATGGCTCGTGGACACGACGCAATTGTGGTGTAAGACATACAATAGAAGCTGTGGTGGTGATAATGGTAACACTGAAGGAAAAGCGATATCAAAATCGCTCATTAATCCAAATGATGAAACACGACCTCAAGCATCAATATCAAAAATATCGCCATTCCCATCGTTATTGCAATCGCTGTGGACATTTTCATCATCAGCGGCAAGAACCGCATCACCGTTATTCAATACATTTTACAAAGCTTTACATACCATCCGATCAAGCGCTCCTTGGACTATGGACTGTCTTCAACATTATTATAATCATGAGTGCCTGTTTAATAAGATTTTCTCAAAAAGCTGGCGACGAAAGAAGGACGGTTGGGATGATGATAGAAAAGATGACGGGGACGATAATGAGTGTGCTGAGGAGTGCGCTAATGATGATGAGCAGGAGAGGAAGAAAAAGGATGGCAAGGATCAAATGACAAATTATGCGAGTGATGATGATGATGATAAGAATGCCGAAAATGACAAAAAAGTGTCAGAAGCACAGCGTCAAAGTAGAGGTAGCAATTGCACTAGCGGTGGTGGCTCCACACTGACGTCAAAGTTATCCTTTGTAAAGAGAAAACTTTTGAGGAGTTTTCCTTTTCCCGATGGTAAGGGTAACCTACTGATTGTGTTCAGTGTGGTGACAGTAATGACTCTTCTTCTTTTGATGTTGACGATGATGACGATATTCAACTCTTCAGCATCAACAGGACAGATATTATCATCGAGCAAAATACTTGAAAAATCATTCAGTGGAGAGGGTTTGGAAGGAACAAATCTTGCGACGATGACGGACATAATAAGGAAGCCCAATAAACAAACAATCGATACAACTAGAATTTATAAAGATGGATGCACCGTAAACAGTAAAAGTGAAAAATACTTCCATCATGTCTACTCATTTACATCGTCATCTCTGCCGCCATCTTCGTCTTATTCTTCAATGTCGCCCACTTCAACTTGTTTGTATCTTTTGGAGCACAAGAAAAGTGGCAAAACAGACGAGTGTAAAGCTGAAAAGAAAGAGGATGCAATGGAAAATATTTTTTCTCCGCACTCTTCTTCCTCCCTCTGTTTGCACTGCATTGCTAATGAAAAATGTGCTTCTTCTTCTTCTGGTGGGGATGATGACGATGATGTTGGTAGTGTTGATATAAAGAAAAAAAAGTCGACTGTTGACGAACCTCAAGAAGAAAAGGATGAACAAGAAAAGAATGAGGAGAAAAAGACACAGGTTG
Organism: Entomobrya nicoleti; assembly: GCA_034695465.1. Classification (NCBI taxonomy): domain Eukaryota; kingdom Metazoa; phylum Arthropoda; class Collembola; order Entomobryomorpha; family Entomobryidae; genus Entomobrya; species Entomobrya nicoleti. The sequence continues at coordinate 3,813 of JAQFZG010005436.1, forward strand.
AATTTGTTGGAATAGAAGAAGCGCATTACCACCACCACAATCACCAGAAGCAAAAGCAGCAGAAGCGAATACAAGTGCAAGAAGAAGAGCAGCACCAAGGAAGAAATAAAATAGTACTAAAGGAGCCAACTCTGGTTCCACTCGCTCAGTTGGAATCGGATAGTCAAGAGCAAGCCGTCTGGGTTGTGCTCTCCGTCCTCTTTACAATCGTAAGCTCTTCGTGTGCGCTTACTCTATTTCTCGTTTTTTTACATAAAAACTACACTCCTCGTAACGGCATTGGCAGCAGCAGCGTCTGTGCCACTAATTCAAATGCCCATCATGGTAATCAGTGCCGTTACAATTCTCAGCACTTAATACCATCGACATTTGTACAATCACCAACTTGGTTACCAGAGCAACGTAATCTACATTCCTGTTGTGAAAGGCCATTGAAAGCCGTTCCGACTAATTCTGTTTGCAATAGCATCTTGGTTGGTGGTCTGGATTATCATAATGCAAGCGGTATTGATCAAGGTTATCATAATGCCCCACCGCCGCTGAGACCGACCTGGAGTGACCCCAGAAGAGTAAAAGTAACACGACCAAGTAATACAAGAAGTGGTAGCAGTGGTAGTGCCACTGGTAACAGAGTGAACTTGGCAGGGCGCCAACTCCTACAACAGCCAACAACAGAGAAGCCAATTCAAAGAGAACAAGATCAATACTGTCGTCATCATCATCATTGCCGTTGTCAAGAAAAAGAAGAAGAGTCACAAAAGAAAACTTTTTCTTCATTTCCTTTATTTCCCAGGGAAAGTGCTGGCATTGTTGTTGAAGTTAACGCTGGGCCATTCCAAGACAAAAAGGGAAAGTGCAACTTTGTTTCAGAGACAGAAGCAGAAGGAGTGAGTAGTTGTTGTGATCGAAGCCGTATAAATAGTTTTTCCACGTGTTTTTCCCGTTGTCATTGTTATTATTGCTGTTGTTGTTCTGCGTCTTCTTCCTATAGCAACGACAACACTAGTAGCAGACGCACGACAAAAAACAGTTGCGATAAAACTTGTGGTAATGGTAATAACATTCATGATAATGATGATTATGATGACGTGAGACAAAAGAGTCGACGGGGAGAACCACCGAAGAATAATATTGCTAATGGCGATCACGATCTTTATGAAGACTATGATAAGTGGAAAAGTGCAAGCAGCGTCGGTGGAGACAGTACAAGTGTAGCGACTGGTTATTGTTATGACGCTAGCAATAGCAGGGAAAAAACTAGTAATGGTGGCGGCAGTGGATTGCTAGCTATCGCAAGTGAAAATATTTCAAGCAAAAAGCAAATTCCATGTTCCTGTTATCTTTGTGGGGACACTGGGACTGTGCATGGTAGTAGCGACATCCTTGATAATGTCAATGATAAAAATGGGAAGGACGGGCGAGACGACAACATACAGAAACATCAGCAGTGGCAACATACACATGAAGAACAACGACCAAGACAACATTATTATAACAGTCACCATTATCATCAAGTTGATTCAGCAGTGACATTAGTGGACAGAGAAAAGGACTCATCATCTTCTTCAGTGAATTGCACAGGCCCATATTACTATTATCGTTATTACTCCCCCCACCAGCAGCAGGAGCAGCAATGCAACAACAACCAGCCCCACCAAAACAAGTACTTTCTCAACAAATTTTGTCAGCCCGATAAAGTGCTCTTTCCCATTTTCTGGACAGCTCTTGTGGTCGACTTCAATTTTCCTAATTGTTCCCCGTTCCTTCATGCACTAGTTGTCGTAGTAGCGATTAAACTTATCAATTTGTATCACCATTACCGCTATTTCACCCGGTTGTGGGGTGGGCTACACCAGTGCGAGGAGACAGCAGCGAAAAGTAACGAAAAGAGGGACAAGGAAAAATGTGAATTTTTTAACGGGAAACATTATCGGGGCAACCATCATCATCACCAGCAAAACCTCTTTGGCGATTCCACACACGACGACCGCAAAGAGAAAAGGACAAAGGAAGGAGAAGAAAAGGAAAAAAGGGAGAAAGTAGAAAGCAAAAGTGGAAGTGAGGCAGCAGTTACTAGTTGGGCCTGTTCCCAGTATCATCATCAACATCACCAACAGCATCCTCACAAGCTTCCTATTTCTTCTACTTGCTCGCAGTCTTTTCTTTCGGAGAAAGGAGAAGGTTATCGCAGCGGCAGCGGCAGCAGCAGCTTTCAGCCTTTGAAAGGGACTCCCGTCACAAGCAGAAATTCTCTGAAAGAACAACTGCGCGAAGGGTTTGTAAAGGAAGCCAGCAGCCAGTCCGAGCAGCAGTGTCTCCATTTTTTATTACTATTCAACCCACAGAAAAACAATTTGCTTCGTGGCTCGTCAAAAATTACAATTTTACTCTGGCTCTACTTCATTCTCATTCGGAGATTGGGCTCCTTCCTCATTTTCTCTACTGCATGCATTACAACCATTACGACTACGTACACAACGCATTTCTATTTTCCATTGTCGTCACAGTTTTCATTTTGCTTTACCCACTTTCTTGGCATTATTGGACTACTTTTTGGTCAGCTGTGCATACAGAGATTAGGTTGCCATCAGTGGAACAACTGGATCTGCCAACTGACTTGTTGTTTTAACGGCGACAGCGAAAAAAGCAACAGTGGAGAAAACAAAGACGTACACAAAGGCTACAGTCGAAACTGTCAGTATTGCTGTACGACTTATTGTTGTTGTTTTCGTGGCAACTCCTCAAAAACGACTCCATTCCCTCCTTCTACTCCTTCCGCAGCTTCTTATGCTTCTCCGACTGATTATAGTTATTCAACAAGGAACGATGTAAAGATATCTGATAAAAGTAACAAAGGAGAGGAAAATCGAAACTCATCATCAAGCCCATGTGTCGTGATACCACCTTGCTCATCATCATCAAAAGTACATCATCAAGAATATCATTCCAGTCATCGTTTCAATCTAGATGAGAATTTCATCTCACAAAGAGTACGAGTGCAATCAGAAACAAGTTCATCATCAAGAGAGAATAAAGAAAGGAGAACAGTATCATCAACAACTTCTTCATCATTGTCATCATCATCCTCAGTTGCAGCGCTCCTTGTAGATGAGCAAAATGAAGGAGTGAAAGATGAGCAGTGTGCATGTTCATCAGCATTTTCTTCCAAGAGACGAAACAATAAAGGGAATGCAAAGAGTGGCAACGTTAGAAATGACTTTGAGTACAGCAGACTTGAGCGTAATGATGATAACGATAATTTGAACAATAAGAAGCAGGAATGCTGCTGGTGCTATTGTTGTAATAGTTGCAGCAGCAGTCGTTGTACTGTTAATAACACAGGTATAGTAATAGGAGAAAGCAATTCTGCACCGAGCGAGTCCTTCAGGAAAGGAGCAAACGAAAATTACACTTTTCATGATAGAACGAGAAGGGACGGGAGAGAAGTCTATTATTCTGCAACTCCACCAACGTCATTGTCAGTTCCGTCAACAACTTGTTTTTGTATTAACAGTAATCATCATCGTCAAAGTAAAAATGAGAACTCCTTGCCACTTCATCCGAGTCGAAACAGCGGTGATTTGAGTAGCAGTTCAAAAGTGAAATCATCAAAAAGAATAGCTTTTTTGTTACACAACGACAATCAAAAGGACGCCAGTGGTACTGGCAGCAGTAGCTACGTTGTTGGTAAGACACACAACAAGAAAAGTTCCCTAAGGCAAAATAATCTGTGGAATGGTAATAACGGTAGCAATGGCTGTAGTCTGATTGGGTGTATTGGTGGGAATAGTGGTGGTAGAAGGAAAAAGTATTTGCAGACTGTAAGGCAAGAAGAAGAGGAAAAGACAAAGGAAGCTAATAAAAGTTGTAATAAAAATTGTGGACTATTGTCGTTACCATCATCGTCATTACTACGTGCTGACGTTATTAACAACCCTACGAACAGCAAAATTACAAGGGGAGCGGATTGTTGTGCAGCAAGTAGTAGCTCTAGAAAAAGCAAAGAGAAAGTTGGTGAGGTCGTTGGAGGATTAGTACCGGAAACGATTCCATTTTCGGATAGTTTCCGAAGAAAAATAAACGGTATTAGTGGTAGAACATCATCATATTCCATCAACTCAAAATCAAGTAGCGATGAGGACGATGATGATAGTGACTCGACTCAACTTGGCAGTTTAAGTCGAAGTAGTAGCAGTGGAAGTTTAGTTTTGGGAGTGGACGAATTGCCGGAAGACTCGAGGAACAAAGTGGAAAATATACTGACAACGACCACACGTCAGACAAGAGAAAGGATAGAAACAAATGACGATAACAATAACAGTAATCATAATCACAACTCAAACGATGATAACGGCCACGTTGGAAACAGTAGACGCAGTCCTCATGAAACGACCAGTGTAAGCACACAAGAAACAACAGAAGGGAGGAAAGGAAATCGGGAGGTAATATTTGTATCATCTTCGACTTCAACGTCTGCATCCTCGACTTCATCATCCTCCTCATCTCCCAACCCGACAACGAGCGCAGAGCTGGAGTCTTCCTCAAATACTACAAATAATCCAGTGAAAGCTGGAGAAGCAGGGGACGAAGGAGCAGTCATTTTTCAAAAGGATAATTGTCAGAGTAGAAATGTGACTACGGTGGATGACGAGGAAGACTTGTCTTATTTTTTATACTACAATCATGTCAATAATAACAATAGTGGTAGACGGACAGATTCTGGTGGAGGATTAAGTTCAGTAGGTAGAAGAGCAAATGATGCGGGCAGTAGTGGTAGTGATACAATATCCATGAGAACAGGAGGCTTAGTGTTTAGGCCTAGCAGTTGCTTGAAAAGTGAAAAGAGTATATCGTTCCGAGACGAAGACTGTAAACAAAGTACTAGTAGTGGGGATGCGAATCTCCACCACCGTAAAAGCGTACCATCATTATTTACTTCTCCGTTACAAGGAATATTATCAAAAACTAATCATATGAATTGTAAAGGTGTTAGCAAGAAATCTACAGGCAGTAGTGGTAGTAGCAGCAGTAGCAGTGGTAAAATAATTAAGAATGTAGGTATCTCCACAGCAGCGGCTACAATTATCACTGGTGGGGAAACTGGAAGGAAAGGTAGTATTGGCGGTGGTGGTGCCGCTATCAATAGAGTTCCAACTCCACCACCATCCCTAACTTCACCTCATACTTCAATCCTAGCCGGATTAGGAGGCAGTGGTGGAGGAAGAGAAAGGAAAACGTACATTTCACACAAGTTTATTACAACCTCAGGCATTACTGGAGGCGCAGGTGGTAGCAGCTCTAGCAGAAATATTCCCAGTGATGGCAGTGCTAGTAGTCAAGTTGTAGGGAGAAATGATGATGGTGGTGGCATCAGTCCTGTGGATAACGCTGCTGTCGAAGTCTCGTCACAATCAGACGTATTGTCAAGTCATAACACTTCGACCGCCACCATAACCATATTACCAAACTATCCGAACGATTCGACCAGTTTAACTACCTCTCCGCCATCATCCTCGTCAGTGTCTGCATTGACTGGTAACACGGTTATTATTGATGGTGGCGACAATCAGATTAAAGGTAGCGACGATGGTGATAATAGTAAAAGCATCAATACAGAATCACAGCAACCATCATCACCACCATCATCTTCACTACAAGTAAGCCAGTCACCCAGTTCATTGCCAACGTCCACGTCCACATCATCATCCCAACAGCAAAGCAGTAACGCTAACGCAGCATCCTTCCTGTTCTCCTCCTCCGGCACAACTACCAAACGCTTATTTCGAAGTGGTAGTCAGTGTTGTGTGAACAGTTCCACGTCGTCTTCCCCCATTCTCCATTTTCAGCAGTCATCAACTCCTCCTCAGCAACTGCTAAATAATAATCATCACAATTCCCCACAACAGCAGCACATGAACAATCAGCAGGGATCAATTGAAAAGTATCTGAGTACCAAAATGAGACGTACGTCGCTTCCAGCTGCGCTCCCTGCACAACGGACAGCCATTCACCATGTAAGCAAAATAAAAAATTATTGCTATTTATACCCCGTATATTTTTCACTACCCTGCTGCTTTTACATCCTTTCCTCTCTGTTTTATCTCTTCTTCGCCAGTCTTCTATTTTCTGACATACAGAAAAAACAAACATACAGGTTATTTTTCATTTCCTTGACGGCGCTTTCAGGGATACGCTTATGAGTTTTATCATCACATCACATGTATGCGTATGTATACAAAGCAAAGGAATATATGAAAAGGTCTTTATTAAAATGTGCAATTTTCGTTGGCTTTCTTGCTTGCTTACTTCTATTTACATTTTTTTTCTACGCTTTACATAGTGTGTAGTGACATGAATGCATATACATAACGTTACGTGAGCTTCATAATAATCCTGCGAAGTATACTCTGTTGATGTAGCTAATCTTTCCGACTGTTATGTTGCAATATTCAGTCCTTCATTACATGGCTTCCACTTACTCCATACGACCTTTCATTTTCCTCAGAGGAATTTCAAAATAGGGTTACGTACATG
>JAQFZG010005437.1:0-10342 GCA_034695465.1 Entomobrya nicoleti
ATACTGGACATGTGTCACTTACATTTCACATCTGCTTGTCGAACATAAATGAACACTATACTTAATTTCGTAGGTGTAAGGATAAATAGTTGTCTTAAGTTCAATGAACACAAATTATAATAAAAGACTTCACAATGGAATTAATACCAGGTTTTAAATATTCATATGACTTGATGCGGGATTAAAATTGACGTCATTTGAAATTTGGCTTAGTATTTCCATTATTTACCTGTTATTTTCACGTCTTTTCAAGAAAATACTTACACTTGTTTTGACCAGTGACTTTTTAAATTGAATTTTTGTGCTAAAACTAGCCACAAGTAAAAATTCAGAATATGACAACTCGTAGTTATGCGATTTGTATTCTAAAACTGTGATAGTGATAGAGTAGAACTTGTGAAGCAATATAAGTTTTACGACATCGAAAATGCTTTTCATGAATGCGCGGCTCAAAAATACATATATGTTCAGTGGGCTTCACAGGTGTCGCAATGCAACTGAAAGCTTGAACTGAATTGAAATTCAAAACCAGTTTGACAGTCATTGCGAATCATAATAAAATTTTAATAAAAGGATATGATCGAAATCATTTTTTACATTTTCGAGTTATCATGATAGTATTGACAGACTGACAGGAAACATGAGGTTAATAAGTAGATTTGGCTATCTAATATTATTACAAAAACAGTTTACATGTCATACAAAATTTAAGTCGGTTGCTTTCATGAGAATTTACCACTGCGAGATTTTTATGTAGCACTGAAATATTTCAGAACACCTTATAGGTTTGCATACTGTGTTCGACGTATTTTGACATTGATGACAAATTCGTTAATTTGGTGTAAGTCGGCTTATTTAATACAGACTTTATGGAGACGTAGAGTGTTTGTTATAAAATTATAAAATAAATCTTCAAAACATCGAATAATAATAGCGATCATAGTGAAGCTGAATTATTCCGACACATGTTGTTGGTGAACATTGTTGTTGACAATGAAAAACGCTTTCGCGTGATATGTCCCGTTACATGTGTTTTATATTGTTAACTTTGACCCCAATTTCTGACCCTTTGAGTTCATCTTAACGAGAGCTTTCAATTGCACTATTCAAATGCAAACTATGTACAAGTCGAAAACTTTCGATTTTGACCTTGGAATTTGGCCCAGAGGACTGAAAATCAATAGGGTTCTTGCCCTTGACCATGGTGACCTACATGCCACATTTGAGCAAAATTTGTCTACGCGGTTATGAGTTATTGTGATTACAGACGGACAGACAGACATAATTCGAAATTCTAAGCAGTTTTTTATTTGGTTGAGCGCAGTTTTAATCATTATATTATAAGGGGAAAATAAAATCTAAATCACATTTTATTTAAATTGCGGTCCTCGTTTTAAAAATAGAAACATACTTCGGGGTATCGTAGAACTTACCTTGTTTTCTGAACTTGGTCTAATCAATTTTTAAGTTGTCTATATTTCCATTTCCTATTTTTAATAAATATAGCTGCCCTCAGTTTCGAGGTTAAAATCAGCAGCACTACAAAAAAGTAATATAACAGAACTCCAGTTTGGGTTGTCTAATTTAAAAATATATGTCCAGTAGCTAATGATTATTTTTAGTTAAATGAATTTTTCCGATTTATATCTTTATAACTGCAGGGCTTTGTATTATAAGATTTATTTCTTGTCCTGATGAAGGTCTACAGATGAGACCGAAACGTTGACAGATTAAAATTATATTTTCAAAAATATGTCCTTCAATATCGTAAATTCTTTATCAAAAATATATCACCTGTTCACCCATGTAAAAATAGAAATATACGTAAACAAAGATTCACGTGAAAGCCTTTTATAACTCGTCTCCGTCATTGGTAACTTCCAAAAGTCAACCATACCATGGCATTTCCCTATCCTTGAGCTCAGTCAGCACACGAACTTGGTCTTGTTTGGACGCACTTTCTCCAAAAGTGTGAAAGAGGAAAATAGGGTTCCAAACTCTCAGCATTGCACTTTCAACACTTTGAATGTAATAATTTTAAATCGTCAAAAAACGCTAAATCTTACGAAAAGTTTTTATGGCAGTAAAATCTAAAAAATCACAAATTAGCAATAATAAAAGTTGAGTCTGATCGTCGATACAGAATTTTAAACTGTTGTTTACCCTGTTCGCTGTACTTTTCTGAAACTCTGCCGCGTTCCTAGTTTGTAGTGAAAGTTGAGCCTTTATTAGTCATTCTACAAGTGCGTTTCCATCATATTTAAGCATTGTCTATGTATTCGTCTCTCGAATATCTCTCGAAAAAAGCAGCTTCTGCTGTCCATTAAACATTATTAACGGAGCCGCATCCAAACATAATATTTGAGGAAAGCAATTCTTCAACAGAACTTTCCCTTCCTGCTGGCAGTGAAAATCCGACAGTCAACACCTCCTGCTACCGTACGTATCTACCCTTTATATTCGGCACTGGTAAATTACCTATTAAAAGTGCAATAAACCAGCCCCTTGTTACACCAACAACAGGAAATTGGATAAACCTTTTCAATTTATCTACTTCTACATTTATGGCATACTTGGACATAGAAAACGCATACAAAGGTCAAAGTGACGCACAATTTTTAAATGAAACATTTCCTGATGCCGACCATTTACTTGAAAGTTGGTGGAACATTTTTGATGAAAGGTATCTGAAACATGGCTGGGGATGGACAATCACTCTGATTATAGCTTACCTGTCAATTCTTGCGGTTGGAGTGATTGGAAATGTAATGGTGATATTGGTGGTTTTACTACGTCCTCAAATGAGAACTGTGACGAATATGTTCATCACGAATTTAGCAGTGGCCGACTTATTCGTCATTGTTTTCTGTGTACCTTCAACACTCTTGACAAATATTTTTTCTCGTAAGTCCAAGTTTAAGTAATTTTACTTCTCTGTATCTTTATGCATCCTGCATCATAGTATAAGTATCACTTGTAACAATTTATTGACATTAGATTTGAGGCACGAAATTCAAATAAACGTAAAATCATGAAGTGGAGTTTATGGCTATTCTTCTGTTTCACTTTACAGCTTGGATGCTTGGTTCGTTTATGTGCAAAGCTGTGGCATATGTACAGGGAGTCTCTGGGTGTGCTTCTGCCTACAGTTTGGCCGCCATCTCATTCGATAGGTGAGTCACTAGTAAACTCCATAGCAGTATCTATTGTCAAAGATTATCTGAATAGTAACTTTTTACTATCGTTCATTTTCCCCTTGTATAGGTGCCAAGCAGTCTACCGAAATTATGAACGACCTCGCGGCTTTTCTCAAAGGATTTGCGTCAGAACTGTTTTCATAATATGGATAGCTGCTATGTCATTGACAATTCCATGGGCAGTTATATTCGAAGTTAAAGTGTCTGAATACGATGGACTGCGTTATTGTGAGGAAACATGGGAGGTCGAGATACATGGAAATATATACTTCATTGTTGTTAACTTTCTCTGTTTTTACGCCATCCCACTGCTGCTAATATTTGTCTCAAACTGGGTTATTTACTGTCATGTGACACATCGCCATGTTCCAGATAATTCTATATCTTCAGCACCCATCAGAAAACTGCATCGGGAAACCAAGCGTCATGTACTCAAAATGCTGGGCATTGTTACTTTAACATTTTTCTTTTGCTGGTTACCTATCTACGTTCTTGTAATCATAATCAAGTTCTCCGAAAATATAAACGAATCTCAATATAACCTTTTAGGAATCTTGATGCCTATGGCACAATGGCTTGGAAGTTGTAACAGTAGCATTAATCCCATTCTCTACGCATTTCTCAATAAACGGTTCCGAAAAATGTGTAAATCCATTTTACCATCCTGGTTTTCAATTAAACCAACAAGAAAATATACGACTTCTCGGGGTACCTCTGGTTTAACTACAACTGTGGGAAAAAGTTCACATCAGAACAGCCAAAGACATTTTCCAAATCAAAAAAATGTACTTATAAGTCGATTTCATGAACACACAGATACAGTGTCAACAGTTGTGGTTCAAACTTTACCATGTACCAAATCAGCCAATTTAGCAAAAGGTGACGGTTGCCAAAGGAATACAGCTATTTCTGAAAGCGCCTTAGTAAACATTATAACAGACTTTTAGACATTAAACGATTAGTTATTTAATCTACAGTGTATTTGTGTACCACCAAGCTTATACAACAACAATAGCTTAATAAAGATGAACAAAAACTACTAAATATATACATATGTATGTATACCTAAACCGCAAGTTGAACAACTACATTTAACAATGTTTAAAACCAAACGAGCGATATTTATAGCTGTATTTTATAGAATGTCCTGTTTGTTAAAGTGTAATCCTTATTGAGTGCTGCATTGTGACTCAAATAACTTATTGTAAAGGCAAACATCTGGAGAAAATAAAAATATATATATTCAATACCAAAAAATTCTTTCAAATATTTCCGAATTCCTCCATACACACATTGCAATGGCACGACGACATTTGTTTTGTAAAAAGCAGTTTACTGCGGGAGATTTCATACAACGAGGGTTTTTTATAGTATTTGTTTATAACATTGACGAATACAAAGCCCATAATCTTTTGCTGTACGACGGAAAATGTTAAATAGAACGGAAAATGTATTCATGTGTTATGGAAAGGTAACAACAGGTTATAAACCAAAACTAGACTGGAATACTACATTGTGGTTATAGAAGCCTACTATTACTATTACACTAACACTAAAGTATTAAGGTGAGGTTAGCCGTCATAAGTAAAACCAAAAAAATTCAACAGAGAAACAAATAATTCTGGTCCAATTTATTTTCCATTCCATTGTGTTCTTAAAAGTTTGAGCACATTAGTATCTTTTAAACTGTAACCAACCAGTTGTAGAAATCACGTCGTAACGATGAAAGAACCTAATATCTCTTACAATGATATGTGATAATTGAGCAGTTCATTTTCTCACGTTTTGTTTTCAACCATTGATACGTCATTAATATATGACACATGTCACCGAAATTGCATGTAACAAAATTGTATCTTGTTTCGACTCAACATGTACATATATTACATAAAAAGCAATGCAGGGTTTTTTACTTAAAATCTCAGAAATGAGTTGAGTTTTTGATATTCGTGAGGCCTTATATATTTCAAGGTTAATGTTCCGTACCTTAATAAATACTACATACATACTAATTTATTCGTTTGATTATCAATCAGAAACACAAGCTGTCATCAGTTACCATCCAAATATGTAAACCGTTCTCATTTTAACTAGGGAAATAAGGTGCCTACATATATTCATTCAAATCATAGACTTTGAACTTTAGAACATAAATTTAGTGGGTTTGAATAATTTGCAAGTTGTATTCTCATTTCCAGCATATTCGAACGATTTTATACATTACACAACTTTTACCATACGACAACAAGTGTTTATAAATATGCGCATGTTAAAAGGGAAACAAAGCAGTAAAAATAGAACGTGTATAACAAAATAACAGTTGCAATTATTTTTAGACTGATTACAAATTTTATCTTAAAATTGATTCATTCCACATTTGCACTTAAGCTGAAGAAAGTAACGGCAACAAATATGTAAATTGGAGACGCTATACAACTAATCACATTCATGATTTATTTGGGATACTAAGCAGGGACTTTTGTGGTTGGTTCGTATACACAATTTACCTTTTCTAGCATCACTTTGGAATTATTTATTTATTTTCTACGCTTAAGTAAGTAAAATGGCTGAAAAACGTGTAACCTCCAAAAATATACTAGCAAAATAATTTTTCATCAATTCACTTTCTTCGTATTCATTTTAGGAGATCGCGTTTTGCCAAGTTACCAGTGTAAGGTAAGTAATATTGGAGATAAAAGAATTCTGCTTTATTTAGCGGCCTATTTTCTTGCCAACTTTAGCTTATCAGTTGAATTATTACATGACATTTGCGGTTGCGATATAACGTCACAAACTTCAGAAAATCGGCCACATAAAACTACTGAATTACAGGATCTTCTGATCATCAAACTTCATTCCAGTTTTGAGAAATTCATGTAGCAAATTTGCGTTATTATGAGGTCACATACTGGATGTCTAAGCGTGCAAAATTATGCTCCCTGCCCATTACTGGCTTCAATTACACACGTACCACTGATCAAACGAACGTACTCGTTTTCCCCGCGTACGTTTTGTGGACAACCTTCTAGTTCTAACAGATATAACCAATATGGTAAACCAAGTTAATGTTCATTGTTCGTCTTCTTTTATCGCATGTAAACCGCAAAAGGTAATCAATCATGTATGATGATTTGAGTACATAAAGAAATCTCTGCTTCAGCAAATAACATAAGCAAATATAGGTATAGGCATCTTATTTATCAATCATTCGAAAAACGGATGTACTAAGAAGTCTAATTGTTTGGGTGGCGTATTTCTATGTAACACACGTTTCTTACCAGTAAGACATATTTTTTTTCTTTGTTGTATTAAAATCAAATGACATGTTTCTGGATTCCTCTATTTCCTTTATCTGTGCTGAACGTGCTTGCATGCATAAGTTCTTTTGTATTTTTTTACTATTCGAGAGTAGAACTGTCCAAAGTATAATATTTTCAGAATTCTATAAGTACGGAATTTAATCTTTTTATCGACATTCTTGCATGCAAAACATATCATCACTTTTTTTTATAAAACGTGTACTCTGATATACATTCACATCTTGCGTACATCCAGTTTCATAACTGATGGTATTCTGGTACAGTCGAACATGAATGGAAACTTTATTACATAAAAAGAAATTCTACATGAGAGCATTTTAAGACATAAACAGATAGATGCTGTAATAAGTGCATGTACATAAATTATTTGAATAAAAATCCCGACCAAGTGCCGGCCAAGAGAAGCGTTTTTGCATAGCAAGGCTTTTAGTGAAATTTTAATTTATCTGATATTTAATTGGAACAGTATTTTTCCTGTATCCATTAAATAAATGCTACTTCAGTGGGTAACCTCTGTTTCTCGTTTTAATTTTTCGCAGATATGCTAACTTACGCATTTAGATATACCCCAATATACAGAATGTAGATGATTTTGGGTACAAATTTCACCAATATTTTGGTCTAAGCTTAATTCCAGACTATATTTTGTGTCGATGTCGAGATTTACGTAGGGTATTTCACGACAATCCGACTATTTGCGTTTTGCGATAGCTCCAAGGAAAATACGATAATCTGCAAGAAGATAGTATTTTAATGTAGCCCAAGATCTAACTTAAAAATATGCAAAACGATATTGCTCTAAATGTTCACATTTAAGATTGACACTTCAAAAAGCAAAAAAGTTAAGTTAAGGGTAAAAGCGCAGAATCCGATTTTTATGAAGATCGCAATTTTAAAGGATTAAAAATGGTCGGCTTTTCAGAGCTAACGGTTACCAAAAATGAAACGCTGATTAAGCCGGACTAATTATTTGCCATCAGTAAAATTTTATCCCTTACATTTGGAAACTTATGTCCAATTGAAAAAATGTAGCTGAACCAATCTGTGTTGTGGTTTTTTAAAAGAATTCCACCTTGCTTCTACATCGAAGCAGCGAGAGGAAAGTTCTTGGTAGGATTTTTAAGTTAGACTCAGGGCTATCTAATCTTATCATAATTCAGTATATTTATCATTATCCTCCCGAGATATCACATTTTAAAACTGGTCGGACGATAGTACAGCTATTCCCTTGTTAAGAATATCGTGAAGGAACCGCTGGAGTACTTGATTTTGTCCACAAATTCCTTAAAAAGTGGTCCTAATATTTTTTCATGAGTGATAAATTAATTAAAATTGGTCAGTTTGAGATGGGTTTGACATATAATTATTCAAATTGCACATTCATCACAAAGGACATCCGCCATCATAAATTTTTTTTTCTGAAAGTCATGCATGCATGAGAGTATGGGAAATTTCTTCATGCAAGTTCATATAGATTCATGAGCATATTGTATGAACCACTCGAAAGGATGGTAAAATAATATTTCTGACAAAAACTGCATACCTACCTATCTCAGTTGTTCAATCTAGACGTGCGCATACATAGCACGCATACATTTTTCTGTGAACTAAAACAGTATAAAAATGTAAGAATGTGGAGTCATACACAAACACGACCTTTGCAAGTTTTTGACCTTACATGTCAAACCCATCTCAAACTGACCAATTTTAATTAATTTATCACTCATGAAAAAATATTAGGACCACTTTTTAAGGAATTTGTGGACAAAATCAAGTACTCCAGCGGTTCCTTCACGATATTCTTAACAAGGGAATAGCAGTAAAATTGCCAACGTATGTAGCTCAAAGCTCCCCAAATCTTTCTATGAGTGCCTGGTTTGTCTAGAAATTGAACTAAATTTATGATTGTGGTAGTAATCCACAAGTTATTTTAAATAAGTTATGTGCACTTTCACTGACGATGAACCATATGCGAATCCAAACACCTTTATCAAGTAAAGCTCCATTTGTGCATAGACATTATTCCAGTATCACTAGAGAAGTCACGAATAGATTAGTGTACAATAAACAATCTGAGAAATGTGATAATCAGGTTCGTTCGCCTTATAGATGTATTTCTTTTGTTTTATTTGTTGTAAAGCTCAAGATCCTATTCACGATAACTCTACATGGCATAAAAAAACGTATTAACTGTTTGCCTACATTAATTCCTATAGTTTCTGCATTACAAATTACTTCTAAATAAATGAGCAGATCAGCTACAGTGCTGTCTTTCTTATGTCTTCAAATCCAAGAATTTTATGAGCACATGCTCGTGGATTTCAAAATAGCAATTGTTATAAAATTTGGAGCATGGGAAATAAGTATAAGCCACACTTATGATGTCAACAATTATTATGGAAATAAAATTAATGGAGAAAGTAAAGTGAAAGTAACTTCATTCTGTTTTATTGAATCTTAATTTTGAAGAAACCATTATTTCCATTTACCATATTTTTACTGAAGCATTCCCATATAGAATTTCGCTTGAGTTTGGAAATAAAAGATTTGCAACCTAAACATTAACTATGCTGGATTTGGTTCACTTACTTTCATGAACGTCTAAAAGTATATTTTACATATATTAATTATATAACATACCGGTTCTACGAATAATATTGACAAAGTTAGGCTATTCCAAAGTTCCTACCCATGTAAATAGGACTCAAAAAACCTTGGACACATGAGCAAACAAAATTATCCACAATTTGCTTTTAATAAATATTTCTACAAAGTTGGTGCATTTTGGACCTAAGCCATGCAAATAGTAGTTTGCAGGTACTTATATGTCTTCTTGTACTAAGAAAAAGAATTTGATACTTTGAAACTAACTTTAAGCGTACGAGCTAACTTTAAAACAATGTTACGACATTACTTTAACATACAAATCCTGGTACATGTATTGTCAAATTAAAACAAACTGACTTAAAAAAACAATTTTGCCGACAGCGTTAGATACTTGGGGTATATGTTGGGAAAGATACTGTGGAGTTAGTCAAACGTAAACGTGAGCTACTACATGCGGATTTAAACATGGTTCTTTCACATTTCAAATCCCGCAGTTATGAAGAGAAACATTACATTTTAATACATACTTCGGTAACATTTACAGTACTATTTAGTGGATACCAGTGAACTGGAATGTACGGAAAAGTGTTGAAGTTGCTTACAGTGATGCATTTTGTATACTTTTTGATTATAACAGGCATTAGAGGGCCAATTGTATGTTTAGTGAAAATTGTGTCACTCATATGTAGGCATTTGTAGAAGTGCTTCATATTTGCTTTTGAAGAGGCTTTCTCATTCCGACAAGCCAATAATTCATCAAAAAAATTAATTCAAGACAACTAGCTGATTGATCATTATATCAAGTCTAGACAAATCTGCTTCTCCCTAATCCAGCTGAAAACTATTTACAATGTGTCATGCTTTTACAATTAAATACCTAAACATTTTTAATGAATCCCTAATATTCACATGTACTTTTCCATTTGATTAGTAATCATTTTCATTTTCGACATGTATGTATATCGAGCTTTCCTACTTTTTTGTCATATGGATCGTTAGAAATCTAACCAAATTTTTATTTTGATCTGCAATAAAAACCTGATGAATGATTGTTAGCAAGTATAAAGTAAGTTTTATTACAAAGTATTCGGCATGTGATTTTATCAGTGATTTTGACTTTTATTCATCCCTTTGATGTATTTATTTTGTGGGTTGTGCCTGATAAACGAAAGGAAGACCAAACAAAGCTCACAGTATCACGCTTAGCAAACGTTCTTT
>JAQFZG010005438.1:0-10342 GCA_034695465.1 Entomobrya nicoleti
CTTATATAAAGCAACTGAAACAAAAGAAAGAATATTAGCCTGGAAAAATACAGGTAAAAATATACATAAATCCGATGACTGTATTCACATAAAAAATCTGAGATTCATTCGAGCTGTCTAAAAAGCTTGTAAACAAATTTTGGCTGGTATCGGAAACCTGTCCTAAGTCCAACAAAGCAATACAAATTCCTTTCTCTTTTCTTATTCATCTCATTTTTTCCATTCCACCTCCGCAAAAACTTGTACACATCCAAAATAAAATGATAAAAATGTACTCTTTTTATGGATTGATAAACACTTACCACAGTCTCGATTTCAGCTTTAACAAGCTGAGCATCCCATTGTACAACTCGGCCGTCCTTTCCTCCGCCAGTAAGAATTTCCCCATCTTTCAGAGCATAAATGGAGAAGACGGGACCCTCATGAGCTCCTCGAATAGCTTTAGCCACCACATTGGTTCCTCTAGCCCAGATTAGTACATTTCCACTGGAATCTCCCGAAACAATGTCGCCGTTGGCAGTGAATGCCAAGCATGTGACATATTTCGGCTTATCACGATGATCAAAAATACCCAGCTTTTTGTACAAGCAGCAGTTTTCAAACGTCCAAAATGATATGTGACCCTTGCCACACGAGATGATTGTGTTTTTGTCTAATGGGTGGAATTCCATTGCAACCACTGTGTCTCCAGAGCTCTGCATTTTACAAAAAAAATCGAGAATCACGCAACCGATTTTTTAAGCGCGCAATGAATACAAAAATGGAGTTACTCTTCACATTTTCAATATATTTCTGTCGAAATTCTATCTGATTTATTATCTTTGTTCAAATAAAGAAAATCGTTCACTTGTAAAAGCACTGAAAATGACAAATGAATTCAAGCAAGTCGAAAGTGCCCAAAGCCTCACATAAACTAAATACGTACATACGTCATGCAAAAGATCATATTTACTCCAATGAATATATCATTTTCCAAACACGGGAATTTGTCTTGAGGCTACACTGAATAAATTGTCATTCAAAGAACAATTAGGGCAATGATTAATCGCACTTTACATGTGATTCACTTTCATTTTTCAGCAATTATTAATTATCGTGTCAAAAGCTTTTGTAATCATAAAAATTTACTAAAATAAAATCAACAGAGATGCATAAGTAATGATAATGAAAGAGTTATGATATTTCTGACAGAATAAATATGCGAGCAATTGCATCATGCATATTTTTGAGTGCAGTTAAATTATAGGTTCGACGTTAGTAATATGGAGTATTGACCAAATTTGTGGTACTAACCTTATTTTCCGCCAACTTCTGTCCCTTCTCCCCCTTTTGCCAATCCCAAATAGAAATGTTATGCTCACTGGATTCATCAATTACACAGAGCAAAGCACCGCCGTCCTATGAAAAGTTGAAGATATTTGCAATTCAAATAAGTGCATTTTTGTGATTATCACGAATCATCAAACCCATTTTTCATCTTTCTTAGTTCTTACCGCTTTTGAAAAAGACAGACAACAAATGGATCTATCAAAATCTCCCAATCCAATTACATGGAGTGTGTGAAGGCTCACAGAGTTCCAAATTCGCACATGTGCCTGTGTGGATGATACAATTGACCATTTTAAATGAAACCCACATCATTTTTGGAATTAATTCCAATAATTTAAGTTTTTATTTAAAATCACATTGTCAATGCAATGTGCTTGTTTTACTATGTTCTTACCTTTCCTTCTCTGCGGTCATGTCCAGCACACTGACCTGTCGCAACTATCAATTTGTTGGGATGAATGGCCAAGCTAAAATTTAAAAAATAAAGATTACATAACTTCATGCATACGTCCCACTATTAAAGGTGTGTAATTTACGATGCCCTCAATAATTATCTTTTTACTACGCCAGTAATTTGTAACGAGTAATACACACATACATCATTATAATGCCTATTAAACTTTTGGGATGCCGATGAGTAACCATTTCATAAATCTGTTATCTACCCACCGAAAATATTTTATGGATTTCAAAGAAAAAATGGAAGCCACAATAATAGTCCAAGACCACATTAAGTCATCAAAACTATTCTCAGGTTGTCAACATGCATGTCTTTTATATGAACTGATTGTGGGCGGGTAGGAGACGTGTCACTGAATTCAAGTGTTAACGACTGCTATTCAAGATAGCCATTCAAGCTACTAGATGGTCATTGCCATATTGAAATCATTTCGATCACATCAAACCTTGTAACGTGATACCAAAGGGATGATGCTGGTGAGAATGGTAAAGTCACTTACTAGTATTTTAATTTTTTAGTAGAATTTCAGTTTGATGTTTATGAAGCTTCTACACTTTTGAACTGTCCCATGCATTACTATCTTCGGGAAAGTCATAAAGATCCTATGTGCTACCAAATATGTAATATAAAAAACGGTGAAGTAGAATTATACTGCTGTTTTAATGACATCTAAAACAATAACCAAGTGCATATATTTAACTAAAAATAAACCGTAGTAATTGTAAAGTAAATGTGCATAACCACCTGTTGTTTTTTATCACCTTAAATGCAACAAATTTTACGCCTCAACCTCACATTTTCGTATCGTAAAGCTAATCTTCACTCACCGTTTTCATAGTATGGATTTAAATTAAATGTGTGTAATTTTAACAAGCATGCTTAACATAGTTTAAGTCATTATTAAAGGGGATGAACTGAACAGACATTAACTGTTATACTACTAAGCGAACCGAATATTCTACAATTTAATGACCACCGAAAATTGCGTTTATTCAAGCGTGGAAAATATTAGCATGATGTGTCCTAAAATTTTATGGATCTGGTTGGTTGCTTGCACTACCTTTAGCGACTCACATTCCAAATTTGGTTTCAAGCCTGATGGGCTGATTTGGAGGTACCCAGCTTTTACAGTGAATTTATAATCCATTGTACGGGTTATTTACCTGGCATAAATATATATATGGCGGATGCATATTGCATATATGTAGCAGCCCGTCTTATTATTTTCTAGTTGCCATTATTAGAAAGAGATGACAGAGTCAGCAATTTGCATGCAAATAAACTTTGAAGAGGTGAATGTGCCTAATCTGACACTATGATTCTCAGCACACTATCAATTTAATATTAACGTTTCACGGTTCATTGCCATTACATTGTATGGTGTTCCTCAGATTTTATTGGCGCGGTGTAATGCACTTATTGTTAGTTGATTTTGGGCATACAAATGGTTCTAATTGTGCTTTCACTTTTGAACAACATATGCATAAAACCTTTAGCTTTAGATTGTACGAGAAAGATGGCTTTTTACACAAAAAGGATTTATGATAAAAACAGTTTTAGCATCACAGATATATTCAATTCTAACGTTTTTGGTTTTCATTCTGGGTAATTCAATTTGAAAATTAAATATTTAAAAACCAAGATAAAACCTTGCGAAAAGAAGCAAGCCTTAATTGTAATAAAAATTAATTTTATGACTTTTAACGAAGCCTGAGTTCTATTCTACTTTAGTAGTTTTACTGTTATGTCTAACGCAACTCATTATGTTTGTAAGCATATCAGAGTAATAGAACACGAATAACGATGCTGTTTTCTGTGTGTATGGTTCTTATAAAACGGTAGCAGTAGCACTTGGTTTCATTTGCTTTTTCATGTAAATTAATGGAGCAAAAAATTGATTCTTTAAGATTCGTTGCATGCAAACAATGAAAGGTGACTTACCATTTCACATCGTCGTTGTGCCCCAGATAGTGCCTTTGTTGTTGCTCTTCCACGTTGTAGAGCACTACAACTGCCGCAATGAAATACACCAGTTCACCGGTTGGTAGATAGTACAAATTAGCACGGCAATCTCGACCACGATAACCATACCTAAAAGGAAAACCAAAAAAACATGCTTTAAATCATCCAATACGTCAAAAATAAGGTTTTATTGAAAATTCTCACGGGTTTAATTTTTAAAAAGCAATTATTTAAGCTAATTTTTAAAAGCAGCTGCAGCATTCAATTCCACTGTTTTTATTTCGCTTATCTGATATTAGATAAGGGGTTGAGCTAGGTGAAAGCAATTAAAACATCGCTGGAATGGTGCAATAATATAAACCAATATATTAAGCCTGTAAATGTCAAAAATTAGCATAGAAATTCACTTGCGAATTCCAGTTAAAATATGAGCCGAGAAACGGAATCTAGCACCGGAATTTTTGTGGCGCATGGTACGGTTTGTAGGAAAAATACTACATAGGATAATGATATGGCTTATGGATATTGCGAATTTCCGCTCAATTCTTTTATTTCAGTACTTGCATAACAGATTGTTACTTGTGTAAAGCCCAACCTAGTCTTTCAAAGCATTGCTCTTTTTGTATTTTCATTTATTTACTATGCCCGAATTTTTTAAATTCTTAAATTTGATTTCAGTGCTAGAATCCTGTGTAATTTCATTTGTGCAATATCAATGCAAATCAGCCTCTTCTCTTCTGCAAAAAACACATGAGAATAAGTATTACATAAAATATTAAATCAAAGCTATTCTCTGCTGTTGCCATTTTCCAGTATATTCTGCAAAGGTTGGTGTTGGTACTATACAGATACTAAAATAATTACATATGTACATATAAGTTCGATATATTATCCACAGAGAGTTTCCCAATTTTAAGAGATTCTCTAACATAGAGCTTCGCTGGCAAATTTGCATGAAATGAAAATTTCAGTCGCTCAATAACTAAATCATTTTTATAGTCAATGCCAGAAGCTATACAACAAGTATTTTTTGCATGGAAAGATGCGGAAATTTGTATGAAACCATATAAAAACAAATATTGAAGACTTCGCTTTATATTGTTTAGTATACAATAGAATCAGGCAAAATAAGACATTATACATCGTCCAAAAATTTCACATTTCTGGTCTGATCCGCACGTTTTCTATATGATAGCAATAGCCCTTAAAAAGTGAGACATTTTCAATACTCCATACTGTCATCTCGAACCGTAAATTGTTTAAAATGAGCATTAGTGTCTTCACAATCTCTCCTCACAAATTACGTTAATCTTTCACAATAAATCTTTAATGAAGATACTATCACTTGAAATATATTTAAATGCACTTAAATTTAAATAGAAAATCGCTTTCATTTTTATTTCGGCAGTTAAGTTTATATATACTATATAGGCACTATATTGTATGAACTATTATGATCCTATAAATATTAAAATATCTAGCAGGCATATTTACAACACAACCGTGCAGCAAAGCTCTTTACGGTAAATATCTTTAAGAAGACTACCGAAATCACTGGCATAAACTCGTAAGTATCAAAAAGTCGTGTATTTTATAGTCGTACACGCGTACAAACTTTCATGAAAGGATTTAAGCAAATCCCTATTGTCGAGCGAAAACATTTTGTACATAGAATGCAGAAATTTCTTATGTCGATTTGCTCTAGTAAACTAGTTTCTTGTTGCGTCAACAAGAGACTAGCGTACATACTCACATCGACGCACTTCTCACAAACATGCTTTTCCTTGTATTCAAGATTCTCCTTTATGATATTTCGAAACGGCAAATTTCGTCGTCGTTGTCATCGACTTACAGAATAATTTCGCTTTTCTTCTTTAAAGTTCAGCAGTCTGAGCCTCGAGATTAGATACTTGCCTGCATTGCCATTCACTATCATCGTTACTATGTATTATCATCTTCAATCTTGATGATTTTTTTCCGTGGTTGTGAATTATGCATCATTATGCGACTTTGTGTTTACTATAATACCTATTTGCTTATGTATTTACGAGTAAGGGGGGCCATAGTCCGTGAGCTAAGCTCACTTAAGCATGTATACATAAAAACATAAAGAGAGAGAGGGAATGCGTGTTTGAATAATGTCAACACACCCAAGCGGCGAATCAGGTGAGGTGGCTCATACATACATACATACAGAACAGCTTGAATTCTTGCTTATGATTCAAGATGCCCATTCATGAATGAAGTATATTCCTATTTAAATGAAACGAGAAGACTAGTATATTATCAGCCTTTTCGTATAGTCAATATACAATATCTTCGATATTACTATCCTACTCAAGAAAGTTTGGTATAAATTTTGCCGGCAGAAAAAAAGGATTGAGTTATAATACACGAAGATGATGTTTCAAATTTTGAGACTCAAGTCAAATGAGCTTTTGTGAAAATTTTACAGTATTCAGTATTGGAAATGAAATAAAAACATAATTTATATAAGAACAACACAATAAGTTGTAAATGGAAGTAAAGTGTAAAGACTTAATTTTTCCACGAAGTGTTTTCTCTTTTTGTGTAGCAAAGTTCTCAAGTGGGCTTTGTAATATGCCGTCATCCGTTAAAAATATGAGTAGAATAAAGTGTAATTGTAATTTATTGATATTGATTGAATTTTATGTTCATAGTATTGTAAAGTAAATTGAGATGTGATGTATATGAGAGAAAGGGAAAGGTTTATAATGACTTGAGCACTTCAGTTAAACACACAAAGTTCAAAATTATATTTTATGTAATGCGGAAAGTTTCGACAGCTTGCAAAACAAAATTGATGCACCCAAACCCAACCCAACCCATCATATGATCAATAAATGTTATATATATATATATTCATTAGTTATAAATATTTAGTGGAAAACTATTTTTATGTACTTACACCCACTCCAAACGGAGTTTTGCAAGTGGAGCCGTGGCCACTCGGGATAAGCTGTAGTTGTCGACAAGGGCTGTTGGGAGGATCAGATTGATTGGTCGACCTCTTAAGAAGATTTTTACCGTTCCTTCTTCAGCGTTGAAAGTGGCATCTTTTGTGCTAAACGTCATGAAACATAAAAATAAGAATGTTATTAAAAAGTTTACATGAAAAGTTGAGAAATCAATTTTAGTCTTGTTTTCTTTTTCCCAACACCATCATTGTTAACCACAAAGGATACCATAATACACATAGAGGTTAGAAAGGAATATTTTAGGAGATTATATTGTGCAACCAGCACCGGGAAAAAGTATCTCATATTGCCCCATCCATTTTGCTCCTTATGAGGAAGTACATTTATTACGAGGAACAATTACTAAAATTGTATGCTATCTAGTCATCAAAACTACAATTACATTGTTTACGTGATCGAAATTTCGAATACATAAAAAACAGTACGATGACTAACGATCAACATGCACGATAATTGAAAAAGTACAAATTAATTTACTCACCACCACCACCGTCACCAATTTCAGTGCGTAACAAAGGTGTATGTGTTAAATTACATGCTAACATTACATTTTTATACAGAAAAGCAACCATTTTTTGCCAACATCATCCCTCATCCCAACACACTAATAACAACATACTAAACTTTGTAGATTAATTTCACGAACGAGTAACTCACATTAAAATGACGTTTAAAAACCCACCACAAACATACCGAACCTACTTTTTTTACCTGAGCTTGACTACTGTACTGACTCGACAAGATCAAATTGCATTTTTACAAATGCCATTTTATCAAATTATCGTCGTGCAGCAAGATGAATGAAAACACAAAACACGTATTCATCCACTAAAGTTACTACGATTATTTACCCATTCATTCAGGAACTCAGTAACTACCATACAATTTTCCAAACTATAAATTACGATAATGTTTGCCTTGTGTATCACACAAGGTTATCAGGACAAGTTCAATATAATTTGAAAAAATTAGGATGAATGAACTATGTTAAAATCATGTATGCTTATGCCTACATTATATTATGGACATATAAACATGTGCTTATGTGTTTTGCACATTATTCTACTTACACTATATTTACTGTTTACTATGTATAAATCTGCGGCTATTCAAAAGTAAATTATGATCACCATTTTCCCATCTCTAAATATTTGTGAGAAGCATATGACATTTAATTATATTTTTTATACTCGAACTTCCAAACAAACTACCGATAAGAGTAGAAACACAGAAAAGTTTTAAATTATTTTAAATTATAATATTTATAAGGTTTACAAATAGTAAATTATCTAAAGAAAATAAGCAGCATTTATGTGAGTTAGGAATATAGTCTAAGATGGATACGCCAAGAAGTACATATTAGCGAGCAAACAACAGATACAAACGTTAAGATTGTCAGATATATCATAGTTTTAGAAAACGGAAAGGTGAAATGAGAAAAGTTAAATGATAGGACAGAAGAAGGAAAAAATAAGAATGACACACACGTAAACGAACGTGAACAACCAATGAATAAATAATAGTGTATTAAAAGGATAATGTAACTTGGAATATTTTCAAAGAAAAAATGATATTTATTTCATACCCGTGCCTCACATGTGGAGATTTTACATGCAAATTCAACAAGGACCGAGCTGTAACATTATTTCTGCATTACAGTAGCGCAGCAGGAGAAAGAGTAGAAAAATGCATGGCATGTCATTTGAGGGCGTAGCAAAAGAAGTCAAACGAAAAACAAACAAACAGGACAACATATTTTAAAACATTATATTATGATTAATAGTAATAAAAAACAAACAATTTGGAAAATCGGAAAGTCTAATCAATAATTTGTATAAAATTAAAAATCATTCAAGGTATACGCATGATATTTTATCTTAAAGGTATGATCGTCCTCTCAAAAAATTAATGAAGCCAGTCACGCAAAATCATAAGCACATATTGGCCACGAACATATTAAGAATAATTAATGCACATGCACCTGGCTTGAGGGTGTAAAAGTATTCACCCAGATTTCTTATATTTGCAATTGCAGTATATAACCTATGAAGCCTTTGCATCTGATAGCTTTCCGATAATATTATGTATGGCATAGCCAGTGAGATCGGATGACATGATATGATAAGGGATTTCACTTCCGTTTTCTCCTTTTTGTGCAAAATGTTGCAGTTTTTTTTTACATTTTGAGTCAAGCTAACAACTTACGTTAACCTACTACATTATTGTCGTGATTAAGAAAATTTTAATTTCATGACGATCATCCGCTTGCTTGCTTTGCTGCCTTGCTACACACTTACCTTCAGAAAATATCAAGATGATCACGAATGACTAAATTCAGAGAACAATACAATACGTGACTCGGTAGATTTCTAAATCACATCACAAGATTACTTTTCTTTCCTTTCATTGTATTTACTCGGATGTCTAAAATAAGTGATGTCAGTTTGTCTTCAAAAATATAGTGATGAGCAAAAACAAGGCTTTCGTTTTTTGGGAAGATAATGTGATGAGATATCAATTTACTGTGACTGTGCTCACAGTATCATTGAACTGTGTATAACAAAGGGAAGTTACATAGCTTCATCAGCAGTATGCTTTCTTTTTCTGACTTCGTTGTCACTCTTCATAATAAGAACACACTTTACATGTCTGTTTTTTTATCCTCAAAAAATCAAGCCAAAAATACTTCGTCAGTCATCTTTCATCAAGCACTTAACGTCAAATACAACATTTAGCACATGGTAGTCAAAACCTTGATACTTGATAGAGGTAAAAATTTACTTCTTCGATATTAAAGTTTAGTTGCCAGTCGGTTTTCCTTAACCCTTAAAATCGTAAATAAAAAATGAAACAACGTGAGGAGGAAGTGTTCCTGTTTATGTCCCTTGCAGTTTCAGTTCTTACAAGTACTATTTTAAAAACAACGAAGCAATAAATGAAATAAACTAAAATCTAAACTGTTTCATCTTATGCATGCCCTTTTCTAACGCTACATTACCAAATCAAGGATAACCATTATCCGAATTTTCATCTTCTGTTCCTCACTAAAATATAAAAACAGTAATATTCCTTACAAGGGCAAACAATTTTCCATCCTTTTCTTGTACCGAATTCAAAATGCAACCTACATCATTCCTCACAAATACTTTACATGCAATAAAATTTTAGCATGCATCATTTTTTTAAACATTGCATATTAATAGTTACTACAAATTAGTTAAAGGTTTAACGGAAACCATGAAACTTCTTTAGAGCAGTCTCTTGTGTTGTACCCAACATTTTGTCAAACTTTTTCTAGCACAGCATACGGCATGCTTTACAGTTAACATTTTCCTAAAAATATATACAACACTGAAAGAAAACCACAGTCTTCCCATTTAATTAAATAATTATTACCTTGCTCCACTCTTTTGTACATCTGAATTACATGGTGAAGTAAAAAAAATCGACAAGAGAGAGGAGGATACAAGACTCATCTCATAATCAACAACATAATAATATGAAGATAAAAATGGTTTAAGTGAATTTCACTTCACATAGCTATGTAGTTTCTTTCGACAATCAGCAACATCATTACTGCAAAAGTGCAACA
>JAQFZG010005439.1:0-10340 GCA_034695465.1 Entomobrya nicoleti
AAACAAAAATTAATACAAACATTTGGGAATTTTTTCACTTGGGATATCTTTAAACAAATCTAATTGGCAAAGTTCTCTGATATAATCGATTATAATTTACAACGAAAACGAAGTTATTGTGAGAAAACGAAGTTATTGTGAGAAAACGAAATCAGTTGAAGGTCAGTACAGAAATATAGCTTGGAAAGCTTGGAAGGTTGTGTCAAACCACAGGATGCAGTGCTTGTTAAAGTGCTAATGATGACTATAATTATAGTTTTAATTGAGGAAATCATTAAACCGTTGTTAAATATGAAACTAAACAATGGAAAGATATAGTACGAATTTTCCTAAGACGTATTCGTTTGGATAGTTGTACACAGAAAATGCACATTCATTTTTTATAGTTATGCGACCATCTTATAATGACACAAATGATATAGTCGAACAATAAAATGGAATATTTATGTTTAAGTATTTTTGGTAGTACATTATATGTATAGATTGCCCTTCTTTTGTATAGAATGTTCCTTGTTATAGCATATGTTGTTACGCGTCCCATGCAAATTTTAAGTACATTTTCCTTTGTTAAAAAAATCAATTTTTTGTATTCAACAAACAAACTTTGCATTTTATTTGATGATTTAATGAAACAACGTCTGTATATTTGGACATCGTTCACCCAAATAGACATATTTAAATAAGGAATTTTAAATATTTAAATATTTAATAATGATTAACACCCAACTTTCGTCCTCAAAATCCACACTCTTAAAAAACTTTTGGGCAGCGAGTGAGGAGTGGTGCATGAGGTGTTCGGAGGTAGATAAATAGATCAGCTCACTAAGTTGGCATAGGATGAGCCTAGCTGAGGTGACCAAATGATGGAAGCGGATAAAACGGATAATTTTCCAATGTTCCCTTTGTTGGGGAAGAGAATTGGGATATTGAGGAGATGAAAAGAATCTGGAGGGGGTGAGAGGGAAGGAGTAGGATTTAGGAGATGTGGACGGGTTACTGGTAGTCATGAAGGTTCTGGGGAGGAGAAGATTGTAATAATCTAATGTGTTTAAACCATTTAATAATTTTAAAACAATATTGATACCCATTTCAAGCTTTAATTTTAATAAATTATCACATTACAATCTTTAATCAGACATTGATGTTGAAGACCTATAAAAAATTGTGCTCATTTTTATTTAAATCATACAACAGAATTTACATTACGCGGCCATAATTTGACTCTGTGTGAATGTAATAAATAAAGTTCAACAAGTACATTTACAAATTTAAGCACTATAAACTGAGCTAAAGTAAAACCTTGCGCAAGGGTTCACGAAATAAGTTTTACGCTAACTTCAATACCATAACTCATATCATCAAACTATGTCATTAAAGTTTAAAAGTTGTTAAGTTTCTAAAAACAAATGTAAGTGAAGAACATCAAGTGTGTCTATCCGAAAATTTAGGGTAAATAAAATATTTTCGGTCAAAAGTATCTACGACTTGGATTTTATCTGAAATTTTAAACAATGTAAAACGGATATACATTGCAATTTCAAGAACCAAAAGCAATAAAAGAAGCATTAAAACTTATTTAGAATTGTCATTAAGTCATCAAATGCACTATGATGTAGTCTTCATTATTGACTTAGAATTTGTGACAGCTTCGTAAATCCATCAGTCTCTGATGTTAGAGATACATTTTGCTTAATACTAATTTTTTAAAGATTCGTCTATTGCAAGGTTACATCCCGAATTGCATTTTACTCAAAATAAAGAGCGTGGGATCAAATGAAAAAAAATCCAGCGCAATATGTGTTGTTACATTTCAAAAAAAAACTTTTTTGATAAATTCATTGACTGTATCCAATAATTTAATTTCTTCAATTGTGTCAACTTTTCAAATCAGAAATTTTTGCACCATTTCAATTTAAAAATGCTCATCCGATTGATATGCCGACAGGTAGTTTAAATCAACACACCAATGTAAATCCCTACAGGGCGCGGAAAAAATGAATCGTCGGCTTCACACATTTTAGAGAAAAATCCACAGGCCGACTGATTAAGGCTATTTTACCATCAGCAGGTGCTACTGTGAAAATCTAAAACTGTCAGGGCGGACCAAGCAAAGTGTACACAGTTGTTGAAAAATTACATATGTTTAAAGCATATGGTTTGTCTTGAATAACGAAAGCTTACGTCAAACCAAAGTCAAACTATTTATCTTCCACTTTGGCCGTAATCCTCCGACACACTTATATAAAATGCTACAGGGCGCGTCAAAAATGAATCGTCGGCTACATATGTTTTAGAACAAACCGATGTACATTTTTGGTTTGAGGAAGACATGAAAACATTTATTTGCATAAGAAAACGTGTTTTCGAACACTGTGTCTGCGTAAATGACTCTACTACTAATGAATTAACGGGTAAAAAGTGTAAATAACTTACTTCTTTAGTCTATTTGCTAATGTGGTCCAAACTGATTACAACTTGTGTCAACTGGAGTTTGCTTGATGATGCTTTGGCAGAATGTAAGCTGAACTGTTGAAGCAATATTTTTATATCACCTTTGCATATTTTACTCTCCCAGAGGGCTTGTGGAATTCTACTGATGTTATAGTATCTTTTTTGCTTTAGTATTTTATATTCTAGTGTTATGTGATGTATTGATCCATGTTCATAATACAATACAAGGGTTTGGGGTAAAAAAGTACCCCAAATATTTTAAATGACCTACCAACGCATGCAAGAAGCCCCTATACTTGCGTGTATGCACAAATATAAAAGAAGAAATGCTTAGATTTTTGGTTAGATATGCTTGGGTCTCATTTAATTGTATTAAGTATACAGAGAAAAGTCTTGCAGATATTTCTCTTTATGCATACAAGCATACATACATACTTTAGACCACTTAGCGTGGAGTTATCCATGCCAGTGTCCCCATGCCATGCATGCTTATCAAAAAATTGATACATGATTCATGGTTTATGGGTAAGAGTAACGTCTCTTTTTAGTGACGACCCGAGATATTTTAAGGTTTCTTCCGCCTGCATTTTTAACTCAGATTCAGACCAGGATTACGTCCGTTAAGAAAATAGGAATGGATTGGTACATCGGACAATTTAAGTTCTTTATTGAATATTTAGTCAAATTTAATAAAAATCGTTAACCTGACATTTTGAAAACGTAGTAAATGTTTTTATTATTACGTAATATTAACTGGATTTTGCCAGATTATTATCAAGTAGGTTAATTCAAGGTAAATTGTACATTTATGGAAACACCATGACTTTCTTGTAAAACCGTCTCGGACAGCGAAATTTACGGCGCTCATACCTTATTTGTACTTCTGTATAATATGCTATTGTAGAAATGCAGTATATAAACCCCTTGCAATTGAATAATAAACTCAGTCTCATTTGTTGTAAAATAATAGACTTTAACACTGAACGGCACCATATGCACATTGCACCAATATCTGCCCCATTTCAGCCTTACTTTTGTTATAATATGCATGGTGTTTATACAGCAGAAAAGTAGCCTTTTTATCATCATCACGACTCAAGAAATTGACCAACAAGCTCCTATTCTCTTCTTGCAGACACCAACAAATATACTTATCTAATATCAGCCATACTACTTTATATGCTCATTTATTTACACATTCTACCTGTTAAAATCGTACTTGTTCTTGTACTACTATTTTACTTGTTATATGCAATTTCATCTTCATTCCGAGTCTGACTGGCTTCTCCGTCGGTTCTTTACAATAAATCTATGACCTTTCTTCAAACAAATATTATGCTCCTTTTATTTCACAATAATCATAAATTATCATTTAATTAACCGGGAATTACAGCATTTCCGAACACATTTTAGCAACAAAATTGATCGTTACAATATTGTTAACCAGAAAAAAGTATTAATTAAATTACATTAACTCACTTATTTTGAAGCTAGTTATAGCTAGTTAGATACCCTCAGCCCATCTTCAACCTGCTTGAGCATCTGTGGTTTTTGCTAGAAGCGTAATTTTAATAAATTATTAATATTTTATATAATCCGGATGATTTACCTATAAGAATTGTTATCTAAACCTACCTTTACACCGTGTATTGCATCACTTTGGGGTTTTGAAAACACATTTCGAGCGAAGCAAAAATAAATCATTTGTTCCTAATGCACATTAATTCACCATGTCATGATTTAACAAACACACTTATCGAGTTCGTTCGCAATGCAGCGATTACGAAACAAAAAACAAAATCAAAAACACAACGAAGTTAAAAAAAAAAAAAATATGATATGAACGCATGCTTACTGACTATCCGAGAACGACTAAAATTAAAAAGTAACACCCGTCTAGCCCATCTTATTTCTAAAATCCATCTAACAGATTAGTAGGCAAATAAAAGTTATCCCTTGAATGCTTTGATAATTGCATGCACTTGAATCAATTATGACTTCTAGCTAAAACATATTGATATTGTGGGTTTACTCATACATGCACACGCATGCATAGGGTTTCACTGCTCACCCGTGTCGGTTGAGTGTAATATTATCAATTCTACTCACAAACAAACACACATATTACAGCTCAGCGTTAACAGTCACCAGCTTTGTTTTCTGAATAAAAATTACTTGAATTTTTAATTATCAATGACTACGCAGTAGCAAAATTTTAAATTATTAAAGCATGGTGCTTACATAACATGCGGTCAAAACAAGGAGGTGATAGAATGGATTCATGTAGTATTAAAAAAGTATAAACACTTATCTTAGTATTTTTTGCAGCATATGTGCTTTTTGGTAATATATCGATGGCTGGAATAGTGGAAATGACCGTGACGTCACCACGAATTAAGAATCAGAGGAGGATTTTTACACAGTGCAAAATCTCATTTAATAAAAACGCATTGAAGTGATATAATCTCAAGTATAACCTGTTACGAAAATGTAATGAATAGTGGTTTTGCGTGTTTTCTTAGCTTGAGAAGCAGCATCCCAGATCTCTGTTTTAAACCAATTGAAAACAAACCAAATGAACCAATGCTTCAACTTTTTGTATAGATCGGAATCCGGACTTACATAAAGCGTCCGAGGCGATCGTTTTTGCTTTTCTTTGTTACCTGTAAAATATATATAATACAATGTATATAAATATATAATACAATATATAAATATATTGAAATACACATATTTTTTTACATTGATCATTTTACTCATATTATCTAAGAAAAAAGGTGACCCATCAAATTTCGCGAAAAACAAGTTAAATTTCCATGTTTAAAAGATGTTCCTTCATCCCCGCTCACTCCGATATCCCGTTGTTGGATAACTTGCATTGTTTCCTCTTGCGGTGAGCCAAACCCTCTGAACCTTCTGGTTCGATTCCAATTAAAACAGGACAATGGGTAATCGTTAAACTTGTCATAGCCAATTCAAGAAACCAGACGGTGTACCGCTTAGAGAGAGTGCATAGGAATTAAACAGCGTTTCGTTTCTTTCCTGAAGGGAAGCCGTGTAGGTAAGTCAAAATAATATTTCATTCATTTCCATGTATAATGTGTGTACGTTTGTATGTTTCAGATATTTACATAGATTTCCGGTTGGAACGAACTTGAAAGCTTGTTTCCATCTGCCGTGTACACAGCCACCTGTTTAACGGTAATTGTTTGCGTTGTTAAATAAATCTGGATAATCTCTTAAGCTTTTCCGGAATTTTTGTAAATCATTTTTCTACAGCAGTTATCTTCAAGGCTGACTGTTTCGTCTGTTAACGAGCCATAAACTGAATCTCTGCATAGAATTTGAGTCTCATCAAATATTTGAAAAACTTTAATGCATTCATAAAAGTACAAGCCTTATTAGATAATAATTTAGCATTATACTTTCCAAATCATTGTATCAAATTTTTAAATGCCTTGCTTAAGGTTTCACCTGATGATTTTAATCAAGAGATGATTTAAGAAACATGATGAAATCTTATAACATAGACTTGGAGGTAAACACACTCATATTTTGCTCAAAAGTATAAGGAATTACTGTAATTTTCCCTTAAAATATCTAAAACCACCCAGTATCACATGCAAATCATGATCGCACAGGTTATGTATGTATCACGGAACCCAACGCTTTTTCAAGGAAAATGCAAGCAACATGTGCACTCCTATTGAATTTGACCTGTCCTGTGATTAGGATCACGTGATATCTTTGGTTTTTCAGTGAAAGGAAAATTACAAATATAACAATGAGTGGACTCCTGTTCCTGTTTTCTGTTTTTATCCTGAGAGCCACATATCTTCTTCTAAATTTATGGCATCTTTAACTTGATGACACAAATAATTTAATACAGAAAAGAACATTTCAGTACATTTTTTTATTCTGCAGGAATAATAATCAACTAGCCTTTCTTCTCTTTAAATGCTAAAAACACACTTGGTTCATGCCGATACATATTTTGTGTTTTATGAAGTACAAAAATATTGTCTGGAGTTTTTATTAAAGATTAAAAGTCACAATACAAAACACAATCTTGACTTTATGACTTATAATAATCTTTAAACCAACCTATCTTAGGTTTGCCACTATTCACACATTTTGGTGCTGTAACACGTTGCGTTTAAAATGGTTTGAGTGATAAGAATAATTGTGCACCTTGAATTATGGTTACGGCATCTTCAGACTTAAATACATTATTGACATCGAATGCATTACGAATTAAAATTTGTTATATTGAGGTTATTTAAAATACTGCTCAAATTCGGAGCTAACTGCTGTAAATAGATATGGCGTTAGTTGTGTTATAAAAGCTGCAGAAGACATGTTACCCAGCGACTTGGATGAATTGTTTCAATTTGTTTTGACGGATTACAAAGCTGACTATTTATTTCTTGATCATGACAAATGGACTGATCCACTGTCATATATTATCAAAAGGGTTACACTTTTGCCAAAGACGATGGAGCTCTGGCACTGACATGAGCATGAAGAATAGGTGGGAAGAAGCTTTGTTATTTTCTGTGGTTCAAGCTGACAAAATGGACGAATTAAAACAACGAGTTGCACGTGGAGTAGACTACTACGCGAGATATAGGTTCAATAGTAGCTTGCATATTACTGCAAAGTGTGGATGAGTGGAGATGGTGCGTTACTTTATGTCATTGAAATTAGACTGAATGGACTCCTACACTATGCATTACATGATAAGTTATGTGTAGTGGAGGTTTTAGTGGAAAATGGAGCAAATGTACAAGCTCAAAATAAAGAAGGCAACTGCTCTTCATTTCTCTGCTAAATATGGGAATTCTAAAATTATAGAGGTAACCCGATACTTAATTGGAATTTCAAAGTAAACGAGTATTCACACACAGTATACAATTATCGTAATAAAATTTATAGTAATATAGTATTTATAATAATTAACAACTTACCACAATTCACAATCCTGCTTCTCACCATTTTGTATGTTTGATCTTTCTCATAAACTCCTTTTAATATGAATTTATCTTCAAATCCTTCCATTTTTCTTTGGATCTCCCCCAACCCATTCTTCACTTTCTTCTCCAAGTCATCCAACTGCT
Source organism: Entomobrya nicoleti (assembly GCA_034695465.1). Lineage (NCBI taxonomy): Eukaryota > Metazoa > Arthropoda > Collembola > Entomobryomorpha > Entomobryidae > Entomobrya > Entomobrya nicoleti. The sequence continues at coordinate 7,569 of JAQFZG010005439.1, forward strand.
TTTGAAATTTAGGGATTACCTTCAGTTCTATTTTGCAGTTTCCACAAGATCTTAGAATATCTCCGCCCTCGCCACTCCAACATTTGTCAGTAATCCTTTGCTTTTCTTTCCCTCTTTTCACAACTTTCACCTGAAACAAATTAAAAAAAACAGTGGAAAATATCGTAGTCTAAATTATTACCACATACACCCAACTGAAATTATACAGTGCTTTCACTTTCAGCCCATTCATCATCCAAACGATTTACTTCTGGTTTTATAGTGTTATCAATTTGCACATCAACACCACAAATTAAACAGGGAATTTGAACTTCAGCTAAAAATTTGACACCATTATCACTATCGTCCGTTTCAATTTCAATATTTACAGGGACAGCTCTTTGTGAAATTTACATTTACAAATTTTATTTTGCACAGTTGATTGAAATTTTAGTTAATATTTAATTTTACAGCTATAAAAACTGAACTTTCTGCTGATACATCATATAATATTATATCAATCCTTTTCTGTCATCTGATTTTGTTATGATGGGAGGTTTAAGAAAAAAAAGTCTTTTTCTAGGCTCGGGATATTTCGGTGTTCAGCTAAAAAAGGAACAGAGAGTATTCAATGCAATGTACAGAGTTACTCGAACATCAACAAGGAAGCTGCCTTGCGTACTTGGCTTCTATTGCTTACTTGTTGCCCATTTCGTTAGCTAGTTTTCTCTAATGAAATAGAGGGCATTTGAAGGTCAGTTCTTTTTACAGTGGATTATAATTTCCCAAGTACTAATTTATTTGCGCTTATAGCGTATTTGATTTTGTCTGGATTGGAGCGACGCCTGGTGAAACCTCTGACGTCATCATATAATTTTACACACACACAACGTAAATTATAGTAAAACTTTATTTTATCAGCTTGGACGTCTAAATCGCACAAGTTTCTTTTAACCCATAAAAGCATGGGGCAACTTGAGATAATGCTATACAAGGCTTGGGCAACTTGAGAAAATGCTATAAAAGGTTGAGGGAAGTTGAGAAAATGTCTCAATAGGTTCGGGCGAGTTGCATAAATGCTATAAGCGTAGTTTATATCTTAGCAAAGATATATTTTATAAGATATTTATTAAGTTGTGTTGAAAACTACACAGAACGTTTGTTTACGATAGACAACTTATTTTATCAAACGAATTGTTGTGTAAAATGTACCGGGAAAAGTAAAGACTGGTGAAATATGATTACAAAATGCACACATATGCAAATATGCTTTCATAAATTTCTTTGGATAACCAAATTTTAATTGTTAAACTACTAGTAGTTATTTGTAGTTTCTTTTTAGAAGTATCAAATTTGGTAGTTTTTCCATGAATACATAAAAAGAGTAAAACAAATTATAATAAAACGTAGCTTTGCATTTTATTTGAGCTTCTCTCTACTTGTTTGATATATTATTTGAGACTATACAGCACAAAACGTTGGTTCATTGACCAAGTCCAAGATTTCTTTCATATTTGTTGCCGTCGATAACTAGACCTTTAACTGTATGTTCTTGTCTGGGTATTATTTTAAATTGTTTGCAAGCACATATTTTGAACCAGACAAACTAAAATTTCGAATTTATGTGAACCAAAGGTAACGGCTTTCATTTATTTGAACATTTGAGTGACTTTGTAAAAATACAGCTACAGTAAACCGAATATTAAATTTCACGTGAACCTTTCAACTAACATTTTTAATGACAAAAAGCTGAACCAAACAAAAGTCGATTCAATTTTAGTTCGCCATTTTGCTTCACCGACAGAACATTTTGTACCTAATTTAAGTGATATGGTGAACCGAGTCCCTTAAGTATGACACTGTCTTGATAAAAGCGTTCGAAAAAAAATTCACTGATATTTTAGCTTTAAAAGACAACCATAATTATTATTAATCTTCTTGCTAAGAGATTAATAACATTTTGACAAAAACTTATTATTCATCAAGTTAAAACAGAACAAGAAAAAAAATTTAGGCAATGGACACTATTTTGCAATAACATTTACAATATGTAGTTAAATAGGATTAATATTATTAATATTACAATTCCAATATTTACACCTTCCACTGTTTGTTGCACAAGTCTTGTCATCAACGCAAGTATAATGATTTCCATTTTTAACTTCACCATTGGAAGTGCAGCAGGCCTCTTTCCCGTTTTTTGACTTGTCCATTTCTTCTTTGCCATCATTACAATGTTCTCAAAGGTACATTATTACTTCGACATCTTCTGTAACTTTTTTTTCCTTACAAATGTCGTCCCTTGCTTCTTTCACATTTTTATCACCGTTGTTGGAGGAGTCCAGAGTCTTCTTTAATGCGTGTTTCATCATTTTACTTGATAATAAAAAACAAAGTAATAGGAAACGTAGGGATTTGTGCTAACAAATGATTAGTTTTTACTTACTCCCATCACAGCTAGGCACCCACAGTAGCATTAATACGGGAAACAACTATTGCGAAAATCACTATTATCCTTGCCATCTAAATTGTAAAGTTTTACGTCAATATTTTATGTCTGAAAAAACTTAAAAGGAAAAAAATAGTAGTTACAATTGAGTTTGTGTGCTTGTGACCAAAAAATATTTTTGTAAGGAATCTTGCACATGTAATTGCAAGTTGTTGGCTTGCAGTTACAATAAAACCAAGCACAAATCCATGTTACTGATACGAATATCTGGTTTCATAATTTTATCACTTTTTTAGTCAAGAACAATACATAATTTTTAAATTAACTATATAAACCACAAGAAA
>JAQFZG010005440.1:0-10339 GCA_034695465.1 Entomobrya nicoleti
TTATTTCTAACGAAATAACAATTATTTTCAAACTAATTTTGAGCTACTTAGTCGCAAGTTTTCTAAGTCCTGTATTGTCAGGTTTATTGTTTCGTAAAAAGGTCACTGAAACAATAGCTAACAAAAATATTTCAAAGTTTGGCTAAAACATCCAAATTAATACTTTCCATATGAAGAATTGTACTAAATAACCCAATCAAATTTATTTCAAAGAATGTCGATAAAAATATGATCAATATAATTGAATGAAGATTAAGTTGAATTATGAACACTGATACATAGGGTATTTCACGACCATCCGACCATTTTCAAAATGTGGTATCTCGTTAGAATGTTGATGAGTAGACCAAATATTGATGTGATAAAATAGCCACAAGTCTAACTTGAAAATACATATATGTAAGCACAGATATGTAGTTGCTTCTATTAGTTAGTTACAGCTCAGAAACTAAACAGGATGGATACTCTTAGTTAAACAGATTTGTCGTGAATGAAGTGGCTTTACTTTCAAGCCTTATCTGAAAGCATGATTAGGACAAAGCACTTAACTTCTTTTGCTCACAAGACAGTTGTCTCATGGTGATTAAACGTCGGTGTCAACGAATCATCAACTGTGGATCCAATGTCAAAGGCAAAGAAAAGAAGGAAGGACCCAAAATATGCCAAAATTACAAGAAATTCCAGAGTTTAAACACGATCCTCTAGATGAATAATAAACGTACTACTTGCCAGATAGCTGCACATATTTACCCATACGTGAGCAATTTATAACATTATAGGTATTAGGGTCTTATTGTACGACTTGCTGACGATTTTCCTGAATTGGGGCTTGCCATGGAAAAGAAAACGCAAAATCACATTTTGATGAAAATTGTATCCCATACCGTAGAAAGATTGCTAGCTTCCTAGACCCAATTGTTATCACAGATGAATTGCCCATTCAATATGACATATTTATGACCCTGAGTGCAACATTTCACTTATAAATGAGAAACTTCTGCTAGGTTAAAATAAAGACACAAAAAATCAGAATTTTGACTGAAATGAAGTTTGCTATGATGCTCTCGTATGCAAAGAGCTGGAGAAAAATCCTGTGGTGTATTTTTAAGTTAGACTCTAAGGTATCTTAATATATCAACATCCGATCTGCCTATTCATATTTGGCCAAGATATCACAATTTAAAAATGGTCGGACGGTCGTGAAATACCCTATGTATTTCAAAATAAACTTCAAAATTAATCACTGCTGCCATGATACTTGGTTCATTTGCAGTGCACATTTATGCATCCCAAACCGAAGACGATGTTTTTTTCTCTTAAATGTACTTCGTCAAAATAAATATAGATTGCCTTACCACATCAAACGACATGTAATCACTGCGGGTCGCGATCGTGACCACTGAAATCCACCAAATTGTACAAAATAAATTGGTATGTTTCCTTTCGAATCAGGACCTAAACCGTCTAAAACCGATATTTTCGTTCTGTAAATCCAAAACTTTTCGTTGTAGAAACACCCAGTTGGGCCCAAAAGATCCTCGCATTAAAATATCTAGTTGGTCATGGAGGTCACATTTGAAAGCAAGCAAGATATGGCTGAGTGAGTTATGGCATGGCTATTTAAAGTGAAAAATTAAAGATTGTGGAAAAATGTTATCGAAAGCATTTTCTACATAGTTGCACTCTGCACTTCAGATAACATCAAATTAAGATCTTTAAAAAATATTGTACTGCGAATACCCTCCAAGAAGTTGGCTTTCCACAAGTGTAGGGGTGGGAATGTACCTTCGAGAAAATATCCCCTTCTAACGGAGAATTCCTGGAATGTAGCTATAAAGGGGGAAATTTCTCGCAGGAATGTACGGGAAAATCTGTTTTTTTAAATAGTATCGTCATAAGGAAATAGAAACCAAATGCCGACGCCTCCAATTTAATCACCGTTCAATTCACATTTTTTGAGCAAATTAATAAAGCTTAACTACTAAGAATTCCGTCCGTATCCCCAATTCCAATCCAGTCATCAATCAGAGGAAAAAAAGTATGTTGCTTCATTCCACTGCATAAACTTTTGAAGGGTTCGTCGAGCAAACGGTCTCGATCCCAAAGCGCCTTCATGAATCATGATAATCAGCGTCATCCACAATACAATGCACAATTTAAGTAGAATAAATTATTTTCGAGGGGGGCTGTTCATTCTTCACGTCATTTAAAACTGACAAATCAAATGATATGTTTTAAATCATTTATATTTTTGCGGTGTTGAAGCGTGTCATTTAACATATTTTTTTTGAAAACGCTACCTTCAAAAATGTTTAACTAATTATTTTGGAGGGCAGGACGAATTTTAACTCTGAATTGACCTTTTTAATTTTAGGATATTTGTATTCTTAAAAGATAGTGGAATGATTGAACCTGAATAATATTATGACGAGCACACATATTTTACGGTTTAAAAAATAGTAATACCCAAAAATCTTATTTTTATTCTGTATTCATTTTTATTTTTGTAGCCTTGAAACGTAACATTTTATTGTTTTTCTCTGTCGCCACCGATTTTTTCTCTTCAGTTTGGCTGCTACCATTAAAATTTTATTAGTTTTTCAAGTTTATATATTACAAATATAATTTCGCTATAATTTAGTGAATAATGAGGAATCGGAGAAGCCAATTTATTCCCAAATGAACATAGCTGATGTTACTAAATAATATCCATTTAATCAGTATCGGATATGATAAGATATGTTGCTAAACCGCATTTCATGAGTAATTAGGAAAAAACCGAAAATAAATTCGCGGATACAGCTAGTTTAGAGGTGATTTCATTGGAGGATCGGATTTTATTGTTTACAGATGTAAAAATTTGATTAATATGCAATTATTTTATTTTTTTGATTTGTTTTGAAAATTTGGTATTTAACTCTTTATTCAACAGTGAGGACTTAGGTATCTCGTTTTATGGACATAGATATAGCTTGGACGAATCGTGATAATCAAACGTCGAGTAAATGCTTTAAAATCGTTCGAGTTTTATCAACTGCACGCAAAGCGTAATTCTGAATCAAATGTGGGCGATAATTACTTATGACTATGCCGTTAAAAATATAAATCAATAGGATCCAAATAGTAATCCCAATGATGATGATGACATCAAGTAAAGGCCTTATTTGGAAATGAAACAGGAGTTTGTGTGAGCAAGTTTCCTCGTGCGGGGAAGGAAATTAAATAATTTATTTTTTATGTTTTGTTCTGAATTAGGACCCTGAGTAACCCCCAAATAAAAAATCAGGAAAGAAGGAGCCAAATGAAGTTGATCAACTCAATACTACATGAATGTGTTACTAATTATGTATCATATTAGCATAAAAAATAAGCAGACTATAATAGTAACTATAATACTACCTGTAAAATAATAGTAACTTCATGAAGAGATCGTATTCAGTATTAACGGCAGTTAAAGTTGAACAGTTTTTTATGACAATGCTAAAATCGCAAATAAGATGACAAACAGGGTAACAGTAAAGATTACAATCTATCGTTGTCGTAGCACGAGGGTTAGGCCCATATTTTGAACTGCGTGGATGTGAAGCTCATACAAGGAAAGGTCGCAAATGACTACATCGCTTATCATAAACACCACATTCTTGATAACCTATAATAATAAATAAGATACAAAACATTTAAATAGCTTTTCAATGAACTTTCATAAGGAGTAAATTCAAATATACCATCACCCTACCTGAATATCCAAATCTCGAAACTTTCGCTTTCATTAAACTGATCCGACACGCTGAGAATTTCTTGAAGGAAGGATTGCTATGGCCGTGATGATTAAGGAAGGTAGTCGTCATTCCAATAGTTTCAGTTTCAGGTGCATCAGCACACGTAAAATTCACTGACGGGTACTCAAAATAAAAACATGATCCTCATGAACCACCTTAATTGCTTGGTGAACAGAAGAGAAGACCAGCGATGGAAGGAGGAGTACAGCACAAAGATAACGTCGAGGATCTAACTAAATTATAAAGATAAACTTAAAAATGACAGCCTAAAACCTGATTATCGAAAATAAATAGTACAACATATATTTTGACTAATTCAATTAAGCGTGTAACGTGTAACTTTAATTATAAAAGTCCCACCTCTTCCATATTTTACTTAAGAGCATGTGGCTGGGACATGGCTTTGCTTGAGCCACAGTTGCATGTACTATACAGAAACTGTTAAGAGGTCCTTCAGGATTTAGAAATATTTGGAAATATTGGAAATATATAATATTGGAAATACGAAATAAATTATAGTTTGATAAGTGCTTCAATTAAAAATATACACGCTCTGCATGAAAACTTTCGTTTTGATCAAAACGAGAAGTAAGTAAAACGATTTTGACATGGGGTGTGCAGCGTCTTTTGCAGATACTTTTGCTGGTGTTGGTCCGGACAGGAGTAAAGTATTCTCGGAAGATAGTTTACTGTTGATAAGGTACTGGGATTTATCAAACTCTTCCAGCAGAGGATCCTCATCTAGGAAAACAGTGCTGCCAAATTTGATGGCGAGAGATGTACTCTCGCCATCTAAATAATCCCCAAGTTGGATATTTAAAGTTAAGGTGCGCATATTTCTTACATGCCTAATTTGTTCCGTTTCAAGAGAAGATTACACAGAAGGAAAAAAGCTCAAAATGGTAACGTTTATCAACTACAGAAACACGTGAAGGTCGATGTGTTCGGGATGTGCGGATAAAAACGTTGTTCGCCAAGCCAAATTTAATGCTTCGAAATGCTGATGAAAGAGTGCCGTTTTTACTTATCTTTTGAAAATTTCCATTCTAAATAGATACTATATTTTGAAGTGCATTCCATACTGTAAATTCGCATGAAAATTGTAATGATACCATTGTGTAATGAGTCTTGTCCATGATTTACTTTTTTCGGTCGAGATTACGCAACCTAGAAAGTATTCCTGAACGCTTTTGAGTACGATGAAGAAAACTATTTAATTGATGAGCATTCAAATACATAAAATTACTTACATTTTCGCCATGTGATGGAAGCACATTCTCAGCATTACCGGGAAATGTGTCCAGAGAGAACTCGTATACATATTCATATTGAAGAGTTGGCAAATCCGACAGAGCTTGCAAACTACATGACTTGTTAGGAGGAAAATCGGGTGGAAAGGGACTGGAGCCTTCCTTAATACTCGTTTCTTTTGTGCAATGGTGCACTGTGCACTATGCTTGCGTAGTTCTCCTCCAAGAGTGGAAGCAAAATATTTTATAGAGTCATTTCATTTCACGTAATAAATGTATGATAACATTTCTGATCCTAAGCTCCAATCATCCGTAGTATTTTTTACTTTGTTCAATATATTGTTATTTTTATTAATTTACCCTGGAAGAAAGGTTAAAAAATATAACCAAGCAAGAATTACACTGAGAGAAATAGAGAAAGAAATGGTGATAAAAAAAAGTTGATGATGACTCTGTTAATCGTTATACCATTGAAGTTAGGTTAGTCACATTCACAAAGTGATACAGCAACATCTTTTCAAAATATCTTTCATCTAGACATTCAATTGGACATTTTGGGTGGCCGTAGTTTTCATTTGAATTCATTTTTCCATTAGTCTTGGAGCATGACTATGACCTTGACCTTCATTGTTTTTCAATTGATTGTATGCATGTAATTTTTTGGTGCTATTTAACCAAACATAAAACTCGATATATAATGAGTGTAACCCGTTCTTTGATAAGCAATACGAGCATTGAATCTTTGAAATGCGAAAGGTCATGTTGAGCGTGGTGAGTGATTGATGCTATAAAAAATCAAGATTTAAATATAGTCGCCCTGTGTCAGTGTGAATTTAGAATTATTCATTCAAAATCTTAATTACTATTTGATTTTTTTGTTGGATTATTATCTTCTACACATGAATGATAAGAATTTAAAAAAAACTGTCGCCAATAAACGATTACATATAACTTTATGCAAAAGTAAAATGATTAATTAGTCATGTATCATGTCATATCATGTACATGATTTCTAAACTTTTTTTATTGAACAACAAAATAAATTCTAAATATTAAGGTTACGGTATATTAGTATGTTGTATGTTTATAATTTTTACTTTAACTCTAATTACGATATTAACATCATCATCGTAAGACCAAATTACCCAGTTTTTCTTACTTGCTGTTGTTGTTACTTGCTATTTACACTAAATGTGACTTAAATATAAATAAAATTTACAGATAATGAAATTGAGCACTTCAATCTAACACTTTTTTTTACTCTTCTCCCTCATTGTTCTTCAGTTAGCTGCCTGTGGTGCTTCGGTAGATCCTCGTGGGTACTTATGGGAGTAGGCCTGTGCCCAATTGCTGCATCCCCAGGGGTCCTCACAGGTGGTTGGCCCAGTGATGTTCTTGCATACGTCCGTAACCTGATTTCCAGAAAGCATGGAAATAACGGTCATGGTAAAGATAAAGGAGAGAATACTGTAGACGAGGAAAATGATCTTGCGAAAGTTTTTTCCCTTCAAGTCACTGATTGATTCGGGCGGAAGAAAAGGCACAATGGGGCAGTAAAATGGAGCAGCACGACGCACATGGTATCTTCTGTCAACCAAAACTTGCAAGACAGTCATTCCAATGTGGCATAAGATATCCACCACTAACCAAGCCATGGTCGCGAGCGCAACATAAGATAATCCATCGGGACTTCCGTCAACAAGATCACATTTGCCAGCCATCGAAGGGGAAGCCGGAATCCAGGTGGACATGACCATTGCGATCACTGTGGATAAATAGCGCAAAAAAGGAATCAACATAAATGAACGAATGTCATGTACATTGATATTAGTATTGAATGCTGATGGTTATCTTACGATTGAGAAAGTAAATAGAAAACCCCAAGAACGAATGAAGAAACAAGAGCACCTTCCGGACTCCTTTGCTGATACTTCGGTATCCGCCAAGGACCACCATTAAAACGAACAAGGCCATTGAAGTTATGCTAAGGATGCGATGTATTCCGCTGAACTCATTAAGACTTCTTCCAAACGTGTTGACGAGATCATACAATGCCAGATAGCCGCATCCCAACAATCCGCTTCCAAGAAGGGTAGTAGCCAAGTGAATCTGTTGTAGAAACAGAAAAAGAGAACGGGACATATTGATCAGTTTATTTTGAAATAATTGGTATTGATACATTTATGATGAATTATGATGCTTATGATCAAGGCTTACCCAGAACCACATGTGAAATCCAATGCAAGCATGACTCATGGCAGTCTCCTTCAGGTAACGGGAAGCAAACGTGCCAACAGGAATGAGGAACATACTCCAGAATGTGAGAACTTGTCCATGGAATTTTCTACCAGCCTGTGAAAAAAGGACAAACATGGGTTTAAAATGGAATCACTTTTCAGTTATATACATATTAAAAGAATATTTCTACTGGCTCACCCAAAACTTTTGCACTTTACTGTCATGTCGGGTGGCGCCGATGTTAGTAAATTTCAACACCTGTGGTTCCTTACTTGGTCCGGATGACGAGTTGTATTGTTGAATCGCTATGAGGTCTGTCAGGTTTGCAGGTGGTCTGCAGGGAGTTGTGCACTGTTGTGTCCGGTTGATGGTCAGGGTGTGGAGGTACTCGTTATAAGTGGGAAGATCCTTGGGGAGATCCTCGAACTCAGGAGCGTTGACGTCGAGATTGCAGCCTTGAAGAGCGTCGTGCGATGGTTTTTTTTCAAAGTGATGCTTGCACCGACCGGAGAAAGTAGGCTGGTTTTTCTGTCTTGTATTTGCATGACACGACTTCAGTGAAAAAAGGCCTTGAGTTACGCCAGCAAAATCATTATCAGCAATTGTTCTCGGATCGTCGTCCCAGTAAGCCTGATTTTCAGAGACGTAGTCGTTGTCCAAAGTGGATGCTATTGCCGTTTCATTGAGCCAAGGAGCCACAAGCATCCGGCCGTCAGAACTTTTCTCCAGCTCGATGCTACTCCCATTTGGTCCCCTTACCTTGTAATCGATTACTTTTTCGTCACAAGTGAATTTTGTACCGTCTAGTTTGATGTCAGCGGAACCGTACCACTTGGGAAAGATCCAGTACGCTGCTGCCTTCCTGTACACCGCAGGTTTTCCACTTATTATATTGTTATGCTGGCGCATCTTCTCTGTGAATACTACTGCCCTATAAAAACGAATAGGAAGTCATTTTATTGAAACCAGAAACCATCTTGATGATAGCCAATCATGTGGCTCGTATATTGGTTTTTATTGTGTATACACTTACTCAGGACGGAAACGGAGGTGTCGGTTGCACCAATACTCACTGAGCCGCCAGGTGAAATGGATTCCTCGTGATTGTGATAAAGGTTTTGAAGTCAGGTAAGGCAGTCCAGCAGTTTTGTTAAGAAGTGATGGGTCAAGCATGAAGAGAGCATCCGATATCTGAAAAGTGGAAAAAACAATTCAAATTATATAATTTATCAGATGAAGCTCCCTGTTCTGAATTTATGCCATCGCTCTTTTTTACCTTAGCTTCGCGATATCCGATCGCAGAGCATGGCATAACCTGAAACGCCGTTGGGCTTATCAGATCTGGGTTTGTCGCTTCACACTGTTCTTCGGTTTTGGACACAAACTCGCCAATGGCATTGAACCATTCATCCCGGACTTGAACATAGATTCCCAAGATCTGATCATCCTTATCCATGAGTTCGATCTCAAAATGGAGCCAACCTTGCATGATGACACCATTCTGCTTCACAGCGAACGCACGAATTTCCACCTCTTTATCGGTTGGACATAAATTTAAGCGCAACTGTGCATGCGATGGGAATGAGTATGGACACGACTGGCCGGTGGGTGGAACAAACTCGGCGAGTTTTTCTGTGATAAAGGTACCAGTAGTCGGTGCTGCATCCAGGAAATAGTGAGTTGGTTGGAACTTGTACGTTCCAATCGTGTAATATGAATACCAAGTAAAATCAAATTGTCCATTATTACTTGTTCTATTATACGGGCAAGTATCATGTCCATTCCAGCATTGATCATTGAAATTTGCTTGTCCAACTTGTACACATTGTGCTGATGTCAACCATCCCACAGCATCCAAAACCCCAAATCCCATCAAGATCAGTGCCCCTAAGAACCACTTTATCCGGACCCTCCCTTCAAACCACATCTTACCGACCACAGACACCAGCCTACCTCCGTGATCACTCCTTTCTTACAACTTATTTACCAAAAATTCGAACAATTTTATTGAATACTTTACTATGTCTAATTATCAAAAGCAATTTTTCAACTAAAGAGACTACAAATCGTTAAAAATTAAAAATCTGGTTCAACCTCCGAAAACTGACAAGACCAGAATCAATTCGTCATCTGCTTCTCTGCTCTGCTGTTTGAATACCAAATGCATTTACTCAACTGCGTGTGTGTGGGGGTGGAACACGAAATAAAATTATTGGAATTGGAAAGCAAGTGAAAACTTCTTGTTACTACGGTTGCGGTTGCGCAAGCTGTTGCTGCAGCACTTGTGACATGTAATCATGTAAAGAAGCAAGCAGTAAACGCTCTTTGGGCAGAGGTAATGGAGTAAAAACGTTCATGAAAAATGCACACGCACAGCGGCACATCAATGTGTATAGCATTAGTGGCGTGCGGTGCGTAAGTAAAAGCTTTTGGATCAAGGTGAAAGCTGCTACGCTGTGACTGCGTAATTTTTTTTCAAACAAGTCATGTCAAGACATGAAGACAAGCCGTAGATGAATTAGAATGAAAAATGACATTTGATGTCGTGATGTACTATTTTTACCCTCTGATGCCACTGGTCGTAGGCTTTTTACCTTCTTGGTCCCTTGACAAAAGCTGATCTACTTTAACCCTCCATCGAAATATGCAATAAAATATTTGCCCATAAGCCAACAACAACACACTAATCTATTGATTGGTGCAATACAACAGTTCGCCCATTTAAATAGCATGTAACCGTTAATTGCATGTTACTCCGGTACCTTTACACTGATTTGGCTCAAAATCACTAGCGATAGTCGTTCCGATACCGCTCTTTTTCATGTAAATTGTGTCTACTGCGGATGCCCTCCAATAAATTGGATTTCCCAACGTGCAAGGATGGGAGTTTACGGGAAAATCCGTTTTTATAATGGTATGGTCATTAGTCATTAGGAAATGGACACCAAATTCCAATGTCAACACCTCCACTTTCGTTACAGTTCCTTTCATATTTTTTCAGCAAATTAATAGCTTGTCTACTTGGAATTTCGTCTGTATCCCGTATCCCTAATTTCAATCTAGTCATCAGAG
>JAQFZG010005441.1:0-10338 GCA_034695465.1 Entomobrya nicoleti
TGTAGATCATGCGTGCCGGCACAGCAGCTGCTGGAGAACAACGTGTTAATTAAAAATACTCTATTGGCATGTTTCCTGTTTTTATTTTAATGCAAAGCAAGTTGTTTGTATACCTCTTATAATGCTGGCGTACAGTCGAATGAATAGCGTTGTAATGTCTAACGACTTTGATCTTTGGATGGACTGCGTTAAAGCACGTGCCTTGTGATAAAAAGTGCCTATGGCTACAAAAGTTCCATAAACTAACAGGAAAAACTTGTTTACACATTTTTCACTCTGATTCATTTATATAAAAGCATAATTATTATAATCAGCTGCATTGCAAGGAGTATTCTAGTAGCATATAGTTAAACTTATAGGGTATATTCTCAAGACGCCCCAGTGATCACACAACTGTTTTCCTGGAATCTATACAATTTGAACAAAATCAGAATTATGAATTTGTCATTTTTTTCTCCCTTTTCCTGTAAAACTAGTTTAACTAGTTTACTCACTATATTTTTTGGTCTTTTTATCCAAATCAGTCGTTTGGAAGCTGACAAATAAAAAAAGAAAGTGAAAAGAAAAAATGGAAAAGGTGTTTTCAGAGCGTGCATCTGTGTGTTCCGCTTTTAAAGTTAAAAACGAGAGAATATGATACTTTTAATAAAAATCTATATTGTTTTATTGGATTTTCCTATTTTTTCTTCAATCAAATTTTTAATTCTCGCCCTTTAATATTTATTTTCTCACTCAAACATTTTATTTTATATTTTTAAGTAGCACGTCAATCTAAACAACTGGTTAGCCTTTTAAAAAAATTTAAAAATGTTTTTGCAATGCTTCATCGTTAAATTTTTATGGTTTAAATCTACTTCGTTGATGAAGCCAAATACAAATATCTGTGGTTTATCGTTTACTTTTAATGGAGAGTATTTTCTCCAAAAAAATAATTCATTAGAAACATACATGGAAACATTATCTCATATGTGAAGTTACTATTTTTAAAGATGATCCATTTCTAATGATGACTGCTGGCTTGCTTGATATACCCTCTATTTTAGACAAAAAAAAATCATGCATAAATACATACATACTTAGTAGCGATAGGGATATCATATTACATTTTCCATTACAGGACATTAGAAGAAGGCAAGAGGAACATCCGTTCCATTTTCTGGTGACTTTGTTCTTTTTTTAAGCGAGTTGAGTTGACACACAACAGCAAAAACTATGTATGCTGCATATAATGCGGTGGTGGATGATGCATGCACACATGCATGTATATTCACTGCACTATTGCTGCATTGTTTATTTTTTTCTTCCTACTGGTTAGCTAACATTTTATGGAGAGAGGGAGAGAAAGCAAAAGTCCCCCAAAAGCTTTTGATGACGACAACAAGAGGAGAAAATGGAAGGGAAACAGTAAAATAGTAACATTATACATTATGATGGCCTGTATGGATGTGGATATGTGTGTGGTGGAGGATGGATAGGATAATTTGAGTAAAATGCACGTTGTTTTGGGTGAGTATGACCCTCTCTCGCCAAAAAAAATGATCCTTCTCGTCTCATCTGAAAAACACAACAGCTCAAAAAAGCTCTACAATGTATAGCTTTTCACTACTCACACATATCTTGTCATTTTGAGCATATAATATATAGTATAGCAGGACGTCGTGTGTGCATGTGTGTGAGTGTCTAGTTTACGTACAATGTATTTACATGATTGTATTTTATGGCGGTGGGAGTTATATTTACGCACTGTTTCGGTTTTTACGGTCCTCCCTCCTCCATCACAACCTCTCCCCACCACCTAAAACACAAAAAGGAAAAGAGAGAAAAAAAATTGTAACTTCACTTGACTCACATATGTATTTATGTACACACGTTACATACATGCATGTAGATCGTCGTTGTCATCAAATGAAGTGGTTTAATGTTGAATTTTCTTTGTGAGTGTGTGTGTGTCTCTCTCTCTCTTTCTAAATGAAATGCAGTACAAACTATATTGCTACCAATACACTAACACCCTCATTACTTTCCTACTTACTCATACATTCAAAACCAACATGCATATATGCACACATGTATTATTACAGTTGTTTCCCAGATCAGCCACCATCATTTTTCGTTTCCACGGAAACAACTTTTTTCCAGCCTAATTGCATCTCTAGTGCATAATGTACCACACATACACACACACATATGCATCTTATAGTAACTTTAATTGCATTAAAAACAAAAGGACATTTTTGCTGTTATTTTTTTCATATCATTGTAACCCTTTTGCCATAAAAATATATTCCACTATCAATATGCTTCCATTTACTAGTTTTTTTTACTACTTTCTGCTCTGCTTACTTTTACATGCCTTAAACTTTTTTCCTCAAGTCTTAAACTTGAATGCAAGCAAGCAAAGCAATAAATTTCCCATTTCTTAAAAAAACGCTCAGTCTTCAGTCACCGACTTCCCATCCATTTTTCCCCATTGTGTGCGATCGCCATTACATTTCTCTATTCCTTTCCTTTTTTCTCTGATATCCATATAAAAATAGATAACTGTATATAACTTTAGCTTCTTTCTCTTACTTTTTCTGGTTGGAGATCTTATTATATTTACACAAGGATTCACCATCCATCCACCACCACCCAACATGAACATCAATCCACATCAAAATCCTACTTTTCTCTCTCCGTATTTTTTATGCATGCACTACCACTATTATACATAATAATAATGATATAATGTAATACTAATATTTTCCAACATTAACTTTCTGCGTTCAGCCATACATGGTTTCGTAAATACATACACTCACACACTTATAACTACTTGTACAATATGCTTTCAATTCTTTGAACATACTTTTGAGTAAGAAGAAGGCATAAGCAGTGCAGTGTAGACCCTCATGAAAAAATAACCCAGCATTTCTTTTTCTCTCCTCAGCTTTTCCATCATCATCCCAAGCAAACGGACGCTCCCATTTCCTTCCTTTTTCTGTTCTGTCCTGTCCCTCATCATCCTTCTTTTCTTCTTTCTCTCTCCCTCTCTCTCTCCGCCACCGGATCTTCTGTCAAAAAATAAAGTAAAAAAGCTCCTTTTCTTCTTTTCTCCTTCTGCATCTCTCTCAAAGAAAAAAAATTCTCATTAAAATCCCCACTCACACACAAACAGACAACAAGCAACTTTCCAACTTTACTAAACCCAAAACATAAAGAAGCATCATCATCAACAGCAGCAACAAAAAAAGTAATATATTTACTATTACCAAAGAAAATTCATATTTTCTCAAGTCCATCTTTTTTCTTTCATTCAACTTTACTCAGAGAAAAAAGAGTTGTCTTGTCAATTTGTATTTTATTTTTTCCTTCCTCTTTTTCTGGGCATTTCATTCAACATAACAGCAGCTGCTACTGCTGCTGTTCTTCCAGTCATAAGAAGTTACGAAAAAAAGTCAGGATTAAAAAAGATAACTAGAGAACCAACAAGTATAAAAAAGTAGCACAATATGCTTATCTTGTACCCATCCATCCATCCTCTCACCATACATACATATTATTACACTCACACACACACATCTTCATGGCTAATTCAATCCAACAACAAAAAAAGAAGAATATTTAAGAAAAAAATATAAACCATAAAAAAAACTTTTTTTTCTTCTCCGTCCACACTCATAACCCTCGTCGTTCATTTTCCCCTAAAAATGTAAATGTTTGAAGTATGTATGTACACGTATGGAATATCTTTTTATTTATATATTAATATCATTACTGTATCTTACTAGCCTTGTTAAGAAAAAACCAAGAAGACCAAACAAAAAAAAAAGAGAAATATACATATTTTTCGTTGGTCGTTTAATTTTCTTTTTCTTTTTTTTATTACGATATGCCCAGTCAGTTTAACACAACAAAATGGAAAGAATTTTCTTGTGTGTTTGTGTCTATTTTCGCCAAAAAAAGTGAAGCCAGCAATGTAATTCTTTTTATTGTCATTTTCCTGTCGGAGCAAAAACGTATATGTATATTTATATATTTATCCGACGACCTCTCTCTCTTGTCTTTATTTTATTGTATTCTTATACATTCCTTTCTCCTTTCCACCACTCTTCCCGAAAAAATATGCTAGTCGTGCACTTTTTTCTCCTTTGCACGGATGGATACTTTGGTACTGTGTCTCTGACTTGACAAAATAAAAAAAAACATACCATCACTGCCCTTTTGCCTTCTTACAAAAATAAAATAAAGAATAAAAACTTCTTTTTGCTACTATTCTTCTTGTTCGTCGTTGTCGGTATCCTTTTTAGTTTTTTTTTCTTCTTCAGAGAAAAATAAGCATGCAAGCATGCAATGTAGTCCCTGGAGCCCTCCACCGCCACCACTATCCCCAGAAAAGTGTCCATTTTTCTCTATTATTATGTGCATACGTGTACATATTATACTATTCAATCCCATTCCATTTACATTAGATTACATTATAGACCAACACCAAAACCAAACCGAGAAACAACAAAAAAAATCCAGACAAAAGCTTTTGCATTCCATTTGACTTGAACTTATACGCGGACTTGACTTGGCTCAACTTTTTTTATGTTTTTATCGGATTTTTGTTCCCTTGTCTTTTGGGGTTCAAGATGAGATAGCAAACAGAGCAGAGAATATAGCAGCAAACCAATCCAAATCCCATATCTTAGGGCATTTGCTACTGTTAGCCTTTTTTTTACTACTGGACAATAATATTACCCAGTTATCTTCCTATTTCTTGGATAAAGTCTCTGGGGAAATATATACAGCGACATCATCACCACCGCCGTGCCACCACCACAGCTAACACTACTCCTTTCGTAGTTTCACTTTCAGAAATAAAAGGAAAATAAAAAATTGAGAAAGTGCGTCTATGTCTGGTGGTCATAAAAATACAACTAGAAAAACAAAAGGCTGCAAGACACTACGCTATTTTGTGTCCTTTTTTCGCCAATTCAAATTGCTCTTTTTTCCATAGTTTCTTTTTATGGTCAAAAACGGATTCAGTTTTTTTCCACTTTTTTCTCGAAAGAACCGCACCAAATTACATTTAGTAGGGAAAAGCAAGCAAGGAAAAATTGAAACCGTTAAATTATTTGTCGTGTTTAAGTCCGATCACCATATGATGATCATATGTACCTACATAAATTTCAGATAAAGCGTTATAATTTTTAACCCTTTCATTTTGATGGGGCAGCCAAGCTGAAATTTTTAATACACGTTTACAATCAAACATTCAGCCAGGCAGGCAGGAGAGACATTATAATTGTAAAATTAGAGCATCAAAGGCGAGTATTAAAACTGGATACTTGTTCATAATACATACATATCATCACACACACTAGAGGAAAATGTAAAATCAAAACGGAATAATATTTCTAATACATTTCCGTATTCTACTTCATACAGAACAACAGAACACGAGAATATTTTCTGTTTAGTATGCCGGGATTTTGCTTTTTTTACTGCAGTGCATTTACATTACATGACATCACACATTTTACAGTATTATAATATGTGAGCGTGTTGTGTGTTGGCCCAACTATTATTATGACTGCTACGTGAGCTGATTAAATATTCAGCAGGAAAGAGAGAGAGAAGAAGAGCATTTTGCATTGCACTGCCGCTGCTGCTGCCACTGCATTCCGTTTTATTCAGTGGCACAAGAGAAGATCCATCCAACAAACAGAGTCCATGACACAAAACCAAAAACCCTTTCGTACACAAAGATTTGGGAATTCGGAATGCAGCAGGACAATTCAAAAGCGATGTGATGTGTGTGTAACCTGAGCAAAAAGGGATTTTCAATGTGCCACCAAACACACACATTTCACATCACCTTCTTTAACTTTCTGGCTACTTATTATTATTAGGATTGAAATTGGTACTGTGATTTGTTTGCTACTTTACATTTTTAAAACTCATTCGTAATCACAATGATCATCATCAACATATTCTTCAGTTCAGTATAGTAAAATGTTTTAATATTTTTGTTTGTTTGGTGTTGCATCTGCATCAGCAATGCTCTCTCCAGCAGTAGTACGGTCTTACTTTATGTATATTTACTTTTGACGGTGGCACGATGTGGTGGTATACACGTTTTATTGATGATGGTCCTCTTCCTGTGGAATTTTATTTTTCAGATGGCTTATCAGTAGATGTGCAGGCAGGCAGGCTGAGTGAGATAATGATAATAATAATGAGGATAATAGGAGAAGGGGCGCACACATGTGTGCATAAATTTTCTCAGCTCATTTGCATAATATCTACTTCCAACCTTGCTTTCTATGCTGGGCAATAAATCCGGCTGTTCTACTTGGACTCCATCACACCGTGTACGTACCATGGAACAACATGCTATTTTACTACGCTTATTTGTTCAGATTCATCATCATCATGATCGTCGTCGGAACATAATGTCATTTTACTACGCATAAATATAAGCTATGATGATGACGATGATGATATGATGGTCCCTTTAAAAAAATGCAAGCTGTCTCCCATTTTGCCTGCATTACTTGGTGCTGTAAAAACAGCTCTCCTTATACTTCATCTTTTCATAGTAAAGCTTAGAATATCCGTTGCTTGGGTCACTTCATTTAATAGTGTTCATGTCCATACAAATAAAAAAATACGTGTGTTGTGATAAATGACTGAACAGAAAAAATGGCATAAAAATATACACTGTATGAAATTTTGAGATAAATATTACATGTCTCGATGTATTTTTAAAGTTATAATCTATTTATGCATGCATCAACTGTGATGATGCATAGATGATGAAGATAACGATGTCGCTTATAATTCTTTTTCATATGATGCATGGTTTGGAAAAGCTGGACATATTTCAGTTGAGTTGGCAAAAAACTGATGATAAGAGAGTATACAAAAATACAAAAGGGTATGTTTTCAATTGCACCTAAAGTACCATCTTCATTTCATATACTACTTGTCTTTTTATACCTGTTTTGTGTTTTAATTAATTCAACTATTAAATTATCCCTATTAAGTATAAATTACAATTAACAAATACAACATGCTTAAAATATTTATTATGAAAAATGGGGAAATATTTTATAAAACATAATCATTACATTAATAGCCCATTATACTTTTCTATAGTAATCCGTATAAACAATGATCTCTCGTTTTCCGGAGAGAGAAAAAAGGCTATTTTCCTCTACTCCTCTGCCACTGGATACTTTTTCCGGGGTGCACGTAATGTATTATTTTTTCTTCCCAGAGAGTATAAATGTGTTGTTGGGAGTTGAGTATTGGGATGGATGAAATGATAGGATAGGATATTACTATTCCATGAGGAGTCACAGAGTAAAATAGGAAATATGGACGCAAGCAAGCAACCAAAGCACTCTCAGATAGATATACAGACAGAGAGGAGAAAAAAAAATCAATAAATTATTCGCCCATGGCCACCAACCACCACACACACATAACTCTCTCTTTCTCTCTAGCAGGTTTTTTTTACTACTACTTGTATGGGAAAGCATGCATGTCGTAGATTATTGAGGAGGAGGATGGAAAAAGTATTACCATCGCCACTGCCACCACCACAATCCCTTCTTTTTCCCTACTTTTTTTTCTCTCTCCCCGGAAAAAAATACCAGGCAGTTTACATGGATGTTATTATTATCCTGATGATGTATACATATAATGTAAAGTATGATATACCAACCTTACCTACTTACATACTTATTATAATGAAAAATATCTTATATTAATATATGTAATGTAGATATGTGTATAACAGCTCCAAAGAATTATGTACGCCTTGTTGTCTGTGTCGTTCCTTCTTCTTATTCTTCTTTTTTCTTAGGCTTCTTATTTTTCTGCTTAGTTTTTTTTTTCCTTCTTCGCTTTTTTTTGAATATTAGCCTGCTTCTATCATTTTATTCATCCATCCTCATAGAAAAAAAAATATATCGATAATCTCTCTCAAGTCAAGTCAGCAGTGTGCACAAAGTAGCGTATACACACAAGTCAACTCAACTTAAAAATCCATTCCACATCAGTGACGCCGCTATATATTCCACCACGAAGAAGGCGACGACCAGATCAGACCAGACCAGAAAGAGAGTTATCGACATTGACTACTTTGCTTATTGAGTATTGGCATTATTATTATAATTTTTTCTTGAATATATATATTATATAGCCAACTAGGTTTTATACTGGACTACATATGCGGTTTTGTGTGTTCAGTGATCCTCACACAAAATAGCTGAACGACAACACTCATGAATATCATTATATTATTTTTTACGCTACTACTACAACTACAATACTCACTGGTATACATACAGGAAAGTCAAGTCAGTAGAATGCAATGGAGATTATATGATGACGACGCACGATGCATTACTTTTTTTCTTTTCCTTTGAAACTAATATACGAATGGGGTATCTTGAGAAAAAGGAAGTTTAGTATGATGTATGATTTCGATAAGCTATGCAAGCAACACTTTTTATGTTTTTTTTTTCTCTAAAAGATTTTTTTTACATTGTTTGGGATATGTAAGTACTGTGTGTACTATACTGTCCTATTGTTATTGTTGTCCGTTATTGTTCCATCATTTATTTCGATATGTATGTATGGCTTTCATAATTATTATTGATGGTTAAAAAGAGTGTACAAAAGCAAGCTGGGTTCTATTGATTTGGTAATAGCTGGAGTGATGTTGGTGGTGTTGAATACATTATTGAACTTTTGGTGATTGATTTTATTGATTATACGTGCGAACCAATAATGAAATGATTGGGATAATGATCATCACAATATATTATATTATAAACAAAATGTACTTACGTTTGTCTGCTTGAAAACAAAACAAAAATTGTACAAGGTATTGTCTAACTCTGAATTGAGAGAATAGATAATGATAAAAACTTGAATGGGTTTGTGATGATAGCTTCTCTTTTTTTTTGGGTTTTTTTTTTGTCTTGGACTCTTTGTACTACTCTTGTTGACGACGAGGATGATGATGAATGAAGAAGCGTATTGTACAATAATTTTGTACAAGTTTTTTAAATGCATATAATGAAGTACCTTGTGTCTTTCTTTTTTTGTGGTATACACTGACTGACTGAGTAGCACACCACGCTACTGGTCTGGCTTGTACGGTATATTTTTTATTAGTAATAAAGATTCTTTTATTATTTTGTAAGGACTTGTGATCAGCATAAAAGTAAAATGCATAAACTATTGATAATTATGGTGTAGTCGATGACATGATGGTTGTAGAAAAAGCTGTAGGGAAAAATCCAAGAGAACAATACTAAATGAACAATAAACTTGTCATAAAAAATAAAAAGGACAGGTAAAGTATGAAGGGCATTTGCTCAAAAAATGTTCCTCTAGATGCATTTATCTTTTTAAAATGTATAATGCGAAAATGGAAAAAAAATTATGGTAGGAAATATTTCTTTTTAAAGAATAGCTTCGAAGGCGGGCTCGCAGTAAAACATGATAAAAAATTTGTATAAAGTCAAGTCAAAAACATGTCGTTAAATTAATAAGGCGGTTCCACTGTTGGCGGCTTTGTTTTCCTGAAATATTTCAAATAGTCTTGTATTTCTCCAAACTTTAATTATGTATAATTTTATTTATGAAATTACTAGATTGAATAGCAATGTAAAATATGATGATGATGTGTTAACTCTCTGTGCTAAATCAACTGTAATTATTACCGCTGTCACGTTTCGAGACAAAATACTCAGGTCTTCTTCTTTTTTTAAACTTTTTACTTGAGTTTTGTACGTTCATTTTATATAAACAACGGTATAGTTCATTTCTATGCATCTAACATACATTTTAGGGACTGTTTGTATCATTATAGCTGCCACAAAAAAAGAAATAAAGAAGAATAGGTAGATTTCCTTGTGATTATAAAACTTATTTCCGCTCTTTTGCTTGTAACCCTGTTGCTGTTGCTGTACCATTTTCGTTTAATTACTTGCATAGTACACGACAAGGAAAATAGGTGATGATGATATGACGTTTTACATCCTTTTCATAACAACCAATTTTCACTTTGAACCTTGCATGTTATTGTGTTGTTGTAATGGGTGGAGAGATGTAAGCTTTGCTTGTTTTCGAAAGCTGATGTTGTTAACTGCTATATGTATATGCATATCAGTATATGGTTCTATCTATCTGGTGATGATGACGGTAATGATCAAGAAGCAAAACGAGCAAATAATCTTTTTCCTCCGTTTTTAATCCCCCATTTTGCGAATAGATTTACATTCATTCGCCAAGTACGTCTTTCTGGTGTGCTTTAGAGGTCGTTGTGATACAAAAGTAAAAAGGTAACAC
>JAQFZG010005442.1:0-10337 GCA_034695465.1 Entomobrya nicoleti
TGCTCATCGCCCTAACCGTGTTTGCAAAAGAGGGAGAAAATGCAAGAATAAGACGACAGTTAGAAGAAGGGGACTCCTTTGATGGAGTAGGGCTCTGACGAGACGTATCTATCATTATTTATAGGTCAAGAATTAGTTTTGCCTAGAAAATTGAATTTATCTCAGTTGTCCAAAATTAAATATAAACTTTCATTAGAATCAGATTCCGTGGACAAAACAAGGATATCTGGTAGGAAGTTTTGTAAGTTTCGTTGAGCTGAAAAATAACAACTTATTCGATACAAATTTGATGTCAGTTAATTCGTAATGAAAAAGATTCTACGCAATATAATATTATCAGTTGCTAGTAGTTTTAGTAAAATAATGAAATTTCTTTTACGTCAAACAAATAGTTTTGCTGTTTAACTAAAATTGAAATAGTTTTGCATTACCATCACATAATAAAATAAATTTTAGCGGGTGCAATCCAGTAAATATTGAAGTTAAAAATACATAGAAATAAATCGCATTTGATTATATACAATGTATCTGACAGTGTATAAAAAATAATTTACATAATGCCAGTAAACTAGACTTATCTGGGATTTATTTTCCAGTTTAAACAAAAGTTAGTCAAAACGAAAAATATTTGGTTAAAAATGGAACACCCATGTGATAAAAATGCATAGATTAAAAAAGCCTAGAATAAAACCAGTTTTTTGTTGAGGTTCGTACATATGTGTATGGACGTTCATGCATTTCCATTTGGTTGGTTATTATTGTATTCCCATAAAAGTCATTCTCCTGCATCAGTATCACGTTAAAGCCTCTACGTGCATACGATGTAAAAATTGTGAGCAAGTCTCTCTGCATGAAACTATATGGTATCATATGTTTTCACGCGTGTATTCTACCTCAGATGTAAAAAAAGTTTCCGCACAACACCACATCTTCTTTTAAACCGCCTGTCATTTAATTTCATTTAAATGTTTGTTCCAGAAATTTTTGGGTAATTTTATTTTTCATCTAAAGAAACTTTACAAAAAGGTTTATTTATTTGTGCAGTAAACAGTTTTTTTTGTTAACTATAGCAAAATGGAATCCGGCCTTTATACAGTTTGGTGTGTTGTTTTCCTCGCCACGATTTCAATTCTGCAACAAATGGCTGCGTCTGGAGATACTTTATTTGATGACAATATGGTAAAGTAAAACAAAAAGTTATTTATTTTAATAACAATACAATACAAATTATGTGTTCATTTACAAAATTGAATATTTTTTTGTTTATTCAGAGAGGAGGAACATCACTAACACTTTATTGTACTACACTAGGACTACTATGGAAATTTCACAAAATTACTGGAGACCAAGACTTGTGAAGTTAGCTTATTCAGTTCGGTGTCGAGTTTCCTTGATTTGTACTGTTTAAGTAATACACTGTTATTTAATTCCGGTGTGGGTTCAAAAGTGGTTCATGTATAATAAATTAGTTAGTGATTTGTTGTAATAAATGTAAAAATGTTGTTCGAAGGTGATATGTTCAGAAAGTAAGAAAGAATTGTATTCCCGAAAGGTTTATTTTTAAACATTACGTTTGGAATTAGAAATACTATTTTAATATTTTTGTTCTGATTATTGCCCAGTTAATTTTGTATTGCATTAATATGAGATTGTGTAAATACAATGTATTGATTCTCGTGTTAGTAGCTATTTATTTCAGTAAAAAATAATGTAACTCTTTTGAGTTTTTATTATTGAGCATATATATTAAAGAGTGATAAAAGTTAACTTTAAAGCTTACATATGCACGGTTAAAACTGAAGTGGTTAAAGTAAAGTAGGCTGAACTGAAAAACATAATATTTCAATTTACTCTTATTGTACAAGAAAAAGGCATACACATATCGAAAAACTGGGGTTTTAATGCTGAAATGTATACATAAACACATTGTATAAAACATTTTATTTTATCCGAATAAGTATCTATACAAAATAGAATATCCATTCATAATTAATGTTTATAGTATCGTCGTACAGTTATTTATAAAATTAATATTAACCCAAAACAATCATTTGCTATTACTATCAGTTGGGATGTCAATAATTTACACTTTCAAAAATAAACAGAAAATCTTGTAATTTTTTTCTATTGTGAAATAAAATGTTTGTTCGTGCTTTGGTTAACTATGATGTGATAAACGCAATTGATTCTTTGCGCATTACATACTATGAAACTAATTAATTTCATTCATTTTTGTGAGGTTACTTTGTAACTCGTCTTAGGTTAAATTTTTAAACTACAAATTAGGTGCTTACCTATGGCTTCATAAGCTTCTACAAAGCCAATCCACAACCAACTCAAACTGTTCCCATTAGTTTTGGTAAAAATCTTAACTAGTCAGGATTTGTATTTGGTATTGTATTAACTTAATAATATTCCAAAGTACTGTAAAAAGAATTAAATAAAACATATTTCAACTCACCTTTTTTCTGATTTCCCAAAAGAAATCTTTTATTCGTTACATTTATCTTTTTTGCACAATCCTGTATTTATTTATTCAAGTTGGAATCGTGTTATAATTTTTTTGGAGACTTTTTTCTACTGGATAAAATATATTTCTATGAAACAACAAGTTAGGTAACGATTTTTTAATGAACATCCCATATTCACTATGACGCATTATTGACACACTAAAATAAAGACCAGTGTACAAGAAAAAGGATTTAACGTTTAAAATGATTATAGACGTTGATTGACAAGATACACATTTATGTATATGGAATTATTAAAGTTGTTTACGCTATTTTGCAATATGGCCAGACACATATAATTTTGCTGAAAACTGTCCTCCATCATGTTCAAAGTTGTTATGTAAAATAAATCAAACATTTATTTTCAGACTTAATTAAATTGATATGAAAAAGGTAGTCATTAAAAAATTTAAAGTTATATCCGCAAAAACAATAGCGTGCGCTCTAATATTTTTCATGAGAATGGATTTATTTTCTTACGTGTGCTGAAGAAAGAATTTAGCAGCTCATAATTTTTTGTTCAATTTAACTCAATCCAGAAATTCTAGGATTCCCGATATTGAAATTATTAGGCGATTCTAGGGGGGAAAATCAGTAAAATGACAATCGAAGACGGAATAAAAATTATCTGCTACTGTGTGTGGCTCAGCGGGTCAAAACTAAGTTTAATACCAATTCAATACGTTTCTCATTTTAATCGCCTATATTTGAGACACCGCCTAAATAAGCCAAAATATAAGTACTTCTGGTATGCGTTTCTCGTTTTATCCTGTGCGTTCACAGTGTTTGAGCTGTATTCATGTTTAATGCTCCCTAAAAACAAAAACTTGGTAAAAATAACCTACCAAATTTTCATCTTGATTATTAAGTCAGGTGCAATAACTTGTGTTTATGTTTTTCAAACTAAATCTCACGAGGTATCACAATTGCTAAATAGTTTTTATGAATTTGGTGAAATTCTTCCCTTTTACAGAAGTAAGGAAAGGATTTTTCTGTTAATACTTCGGTGTTGTACCATGGGATTATTTAGTTTTTATTTAGTCTTCACTCCAGCAATTGTACTAGTAGTACCATGTTTTCATGATAACCCAGTGACTCGATTATTTATTATCGATTGCTCATCGAACATATTTCGAGTAGTAATATTCTTTATACAGGTGATATTTATGCTCCCTGTAGCTTCGATAGCAGCGATTTTAGCGTCAGTTACTTTAGTAACTTTACAACAAATCACAAGGATTACTGAGCAATTATGGTAAGTTCTAGGACTTCACGGTTTCGGTTACGTCGGTTTATAACCGATTATTTTTCGGTTATTAAAACGGTTTCGGTTAGGGTTATCGGTTCGGTTACAACTTGTAAACGAAACCGAAAACCGTCGGGTTCGGTTAGTTGAATTTTTAACTAATTCATGTAAATTAAGGGAAAATTCATGGTCCTAAATAAATTTAACATGTTATTTACCGTTTTTTATCAATTATACAATTAGTACGTATCTTAAACAATTAAAATATAACTTTAATTTAATTTAAAAAATACTTCTGACTTGATTTGACGACAAAACCTTACAGTATTCAGCTTTTCCACGTATTTTTCCAATAACCGAAACCGTAACCGAAGTCGGTTTGGTTACGGTTAACCGCGACCGACTTCGGTTATCGGTTCGGTTACGACTCATAATCGAAACTGAGAGACGGTTAGTAACCGAAACCGTAACCGTGAAGCCCTAGTAAGTTCAATGGTTCCTTTTTGTATACGTTACCAGAATAAAATTTGATTTACTTATTTTAGGGTTACTATCAACCATTCAAGTGAATTGACAACACGGGAATACCAACAAAGTATTTGTATTCAATATCGACAAATTCAAATCGTCGTGAATCTTTGCAACCAATGTTTTCAAATGCATTTCTGGCCAACAATTGAATTCTTTGGCGCTGTGGCAATTATAACATTGTCCTATGTGCTAATATTATGTCACTATAGAATTCCAACACACGGAACTATTGGAATTGGCCTAATGACGATTGCAATAACGACAGTTTGCTGTCAAATGCTGCAAATGGGAAGCATGCTATTACTAATTTCTGCAAAGATTTTGAAACTGCTGAGGACATGGTATGGATGCAGATACACTAGAAAATTTGTAAAAAGTTGTCCACTGGTGGCATTGCGTGTTGGAGAATTCCATAACATGGATAAAGAACGATGTCCTTCGTTTTTTAGATTTATTTTACAAAGAACGTTCGTGTTAGTGTTGCGAACTAAATTAAGCTCCCAGTTTGATGGTAAATTTGTAATGCAACTTCCGACGAGTACTTGCTAGCTGTTGTTTAGGATGTTGAAATTTAAAATTATTTTGAGTAGGACTCTTTTTTATTTAGGAAATATCACAAAATATTTGGTGAAATCCAACATTTATGAACGGAAACAGAATACTAGCATACATGAAATTTGTTCGTGTTAAAAGTAAAAAATTGCATTTAAAACTCATAACGCATACAATTATTTCGAGTACTGCACCTGTTCGCATATAAATACCATACATACACAAAACCTGCTCGTGGAGACCTTTGTATGTACAACATGTTTACATATTATTCCAACTCTGATAAATTTTGTTCACAGGAAAATAAAAATTGCTTGTATTTACGTATATCTAATTATATCGCTTTGTAAACTGACTGTTTTTATCAATAGCTTTTTATATGATTTGTTGTTCAACGTGAATCAGTCTTTATGTGTGTGGGATTCTATCAATTATTATAAACGTCTACAAATTGGACTCTGCTAATAACCCGGATATTGATAATCACATCGAATCACAAACTAATTTGCAGAATGCTTTCGAAAGTGAATGGCTACACAACAAATGTTTTCCATTGTAAAAGAAAGTAGACAATTTTCGTGTTCAGCTAACCATAATTGATGCAGTCTTTCCAAATAACATTTTTGTTTTTCAGTGGTAGAATCAATTGTGCAACTACATTTAACAAAAAATACAATGGGTGAACATTTATATTCCGATTAAGTTTGGAAAGATCGATTGATCCTAGTTCATCAGTCATTGTCATACTGAACATAACATGATATGTATTTGAAAAATACTAATTTTCATACATGCCAGTGAAACTAAATATTCCCAACATTTTTGTTTTAAATGCGATGCATGTTCCCTTTTCTTATCCATTATAAGAGTGAACCAATAAACAAACTTATATTTTCTTATTTTCACGTTAATACTAAATCAAATGTCATACAATCGGAACCAGAGCACCCAAACACAAAAAAATAACGTTTAATCTTTTGCAGAACCATGACCCCTCGTAAGGATTTAAAGATTTATTTGATACTACATTTGTTCCTAAATTTAGTAAAGATTAATTGTCTTCAACATATCAACGAAATAAGTTCCATATTTTATAGTAGTAACGCACATCCAATATCAATTTATTACCATGGTACATTTTCTAGAGATTTCGATTTCAACGAGAAAATTTCAGGTAATAAAATGCTATTTTCAAAACAATACTTTTCCAAAATAAATCCTAAGGTGGCCAAATACGAGCAAAGTTCAGACGTAATAATTGTGTCCGCCTGTTATATGACTGGAATTGGCGATTCAAAGAAATCATACTTGTTTTCCGTGGAGGCTTTGAAAACTTTCTGGAATTTACTCATGTCTCCATTGACATTGGTACTTATCGTGAACTCACATAACGTCGAAGCCACGAGAAGTTGCATCCACTTGTCAAATACAAATGGATTGTCAAACACTCACCTAAAATTGCGTATCAAGAATACACCAGCATTAAAAGTAATTATAAGTGCGGCAGACGATAATAACGAGCAGTTTGTTGCAAACGTGATTTTTAACGAATATTGTGCAAGCTCAAATATAAATCTTGGAAAACTTCTTGCAACAAAGGATTCAATTTTACATTTGCACAAGAAACACTTTTACGACGGAAATAACAAAGAAATTACGGCACGTATAATTTGGGCCCCTAATGAATTGTATGAAGAATCAAAAACAAAAAACTTCTTATGCGACAAAATATATCAGAATCGTCAGTTTAAGTTATTACCAGTAGCTTATTACTGCTGGGGATTGCATCGTTCTGCAATTGAGCTTTCAAAATATCATAACATATCTTACAAGAAAGGTTACACTTTAATGGAACCATATTTTGAATCAATGTCTCAAGATATTAAAGATTCAGAACACTTTGAGAATAATTGGCTTGGAGGAACGAAATTACTACATTTTTCAGGTTGGTATTACACATACTGTCAAGACTTCTCTGGAGTGCTGACATATCCTAAAATTGATTACAAAGTTTGGATAGAATCTGTATCTGGTACCGTTTCGTGTATGTTAGTTATTAGTTGGGTACTTAGCACATTGGTTATATTAAGGTTACAGGATTCTAGCATTTCATTTTTGGTAGTATTGAATACACTTATTAAAGTGTATTATTTGGGAACAAGAAGGTCGATTAGAATAACGAAATTTAAATGTTTATGTTTATTTGTTGTATTAGGAGGTATGGCATTTTGGACACGTTACGAAGTGGGTTTAGGAAGTCTAGTTACAGTTCGGGATAAGCCAAAAAGTTTGAAAACTACAGGTGAGCTATTTGATAATGGTTTCAAGATTAAATACACAGGTAATTGTGATAATGCTCCAAGTACAGCTGCATGTGTAGGGGAAACAACGGATCCGAACTACAATTTAAATTTTGTTACTGGGAAAGCTTTTTACACAATTAAAGGCCGATGGCTTAACTGGTATCTCCAACAGGATAGAGCAACTTACAAAAAGATTAGTAGTGCTATTAAATGTTTTAATGTTCCTGAAGAACAGGATTTGCGCGGATATTATTTTGTTGCTTACACAGTTAATAGACACTGGATGTTAGAAACTTTACGAAGAATAGACCAAGCAGGGTTGGTGGACTTGTGGGATAAACTTGCTCAGTTTTCGGAAACAAATCAGCATCGAGAAACATTTCAGGAGCCACCAGTAGAACAACTACCTGACTTGATTGGTTTTGAAAGAATACTTGCGGCTTTGTCTTTATTTGGTGTACTTATAATTGGTGTGATTGTAGTTTTTATGATAGAATTATATTGGGATGATTTAGTTACATTTCTCGACAGAGTAATGGTTCATTTGTTTTTTAGCCTGGTGCCAATACGGTATATGCTAAAATATAAGAAAAAGAGATAGATGCTTCGAAAAAAGGCTTCAGGATATGTAATATTTGGTGGTACCTGTTTTCCATGTTATTGAATTTCGTGTTATTTCGAGTTTCCATGTTACTATGCGTTTAATTGCTAAATTAGTTTTAACTTCTAACTAATTGATTTTATGACAATTGTGTTGTGTTATTTATTGACACACGTTATTTCGTTGCATAAAAATATGCATTGAATGTATCTTTATTTATGTGTAATTTCTTTTTATCTATCGTTGTCATTTTTATAACATAATAGCCATGAATCATCAGGTTTTTGATCATCAATTGGATAATATGTTTGAATCAAATATTTGTGTATTTATCTGATTTAATCTTGACAAACGCATACAAATTATCAAGTTTGCTGCGAGATCGATTATTTTATTGGCACAACAAAAAGTTTCATTAGAGTACAAAATGTTATTTCAGTTTTACATTTTATTTTTTATTGTCATCCTGTTTGTGTTTCTGTTGCATTGATTATAATATTTTTGAAAATGCAGAAAACCGTAAGGAAACAGCTTATCATCAAATACGTTTAAAGTGTAGTCTTGTGAACATATTACCCTGTTTACATGTCCGGTACAATTGTGCATACATTTGTTTTCTAAAGAACTTGAAATATTATACATCTATTGTCAAAGGTATTGCGTTTTGCAAAGGTTTACCAAATACCAGATTTCTGTACACAACCTTTATTTTTACGGATGAATCAAACGAATAAAAATGACTGGCCTGTTTTGTTTGCTTATTTTGATACAAAGATTCAAAACAACTATTGTTATAACAATTTACTTTTTTTGAGGTGGGCCTCGAGCAGAAAAATAAAAGCCAATGAACTGCTTTTATGCCATCAACGAAGACAAGATTTATGTTAATTAATGTAAATGCTTTAAGAATAAAAATAATGAACAAATATCGGCAAAAATTGATTTAGAAATAAAATAAGATTCTTTTGGGGAGAATATTTAGCTATAGTTGTTGCCATTATGAACATATTGTGAGGGCTGAGTCGTTTGACATTTGAGCAATTTATATTTTTTATGACATGGTAGGAAAGGTGCTGAATATGTGGGAACTATTGTCTAGTCATTGTTGCCAGGTATAATTGAAATTGAAATTGAAAGTCTTTATTTCAAACTCCATAATACATTCATTTTTGATAAACATATACAAATGTTATGGTGTTTATATATATAATGTAATTATTTATTTATTTTAAAACGGGTAAGAAATTTTCACCCATATTCTCTAAAATTACTTACTAAGAAGTTAATTCCTCTAATTCTTAGGCTGGCAATATTTTAATTACAAAGACTTATTTCATAATCTCGAACTTCAACAGCTTCCATAATTCCAATGATTTTTCCATAGTTAATTCAGATTTTAATGTAAATTATATTCATGCCATTCATATTTGATTAAATTCCAAAAAAATAACCGATAACTTTGAATTTTTTTATAATAATTTCACCAAAATGTTAACAACAAACAGTTATTGCGGTTCATTTCTGTTGGTCACACAAATTCACAATAGTCTGTCATTTACGACTATTGTGAATGAATGAATGTAAAATTCATTCATTGCGGTTGATATTAGGTTTAAAAAATCATGAACTGTTTCAATTTCCCTACAAAGTATGACTTTAGAAAAAATTCGAATAATTGTCGTTCGCTATGGATGTGGAAAATCATGAATAGTAGGTATTTTGATACAAAATCTATCTTTTGAAAAAAAAGATTAATTTCCGTTGGTTGCGGATTTGGGAAATCACGAACAGTCTTCCGTTTCCTTCCAAGTATTTATTTTTAAAATATCAGTTTATTCTGGGTTATTAGTAAATCAGCTAAACTTGTGAAAAATAGTGAACGAAAATTAATTCAGTACGCTGATTACGAATATAATTTACAAAATCACGATTTGGATGGTTTAAATTATAGGGAATGAGTATTGATATCACGAAGCAAAATAATGCAAGCTATGGAAAATAATAATACAAAAATGGATGAACCTAATCATGTTTACATTATGTATGGAATTCTGTTTCGAGCATACCTTTTTTATAACAACAAAGACATTCCATCGTTTACACTAGCATAATAACGTAGAGAAATGTTAAAATTATTATAAAGTTTTCATTTATTGGCTAAAATGTTTTCAAAAGTAATAAATAATAATTAGCAACAATGCATATCTAAGCGTCACAAATGACAATGTCAATTTAACATAAAAGGAACAGTCACGATTGCCCATGATATCTTTAAAAGGTGTGAGTACTTTACGGTTTCATTTAAATTAGGTGAATATTTTTTCAAACGGAACGCTGATGTAATATAGGGTATTATTTATATACCAAGATATCTTGAAGGCCACTATGGCTTGTTTTTAACAAGAGCACAATTTTTTTTAATGAACCCACAAAAGAAAATCGTAAGCCTAAACCTAAAAGCAATAATTCTAGATCAATGCCTAGGTTGAAATAAATATCATCTAAAATATAAAAGAAATAAAGTGACGATTAACTAAAGCTTTCTAGATCCAGGGAAATCTTTTTTTGTCATGAAGATATTAGTCATTTTTGAA
>JAQFZG010005443.1:0-10337 GCA_034695465.1 Entomobrya nicoleti
CGGTCTGCCGCATATTTGCAAAATACAGAAATAGGAACGCATGTGGGATTTTGATGTTAAGAGCTCAGCCACTGTAATGGATAATGTATTTATAAAGTTTTAAACTTCATATCGTTTCAGATAAACATATAATTTGATGATCAAATTTGGTAGAGCAAAAAAATCATGACATCCGCTTGTTTCCAATTTACTTATTAAAATGAGAAGATTCATTATTAGTTTCGTTCTCGAACAAAACAAAATTAGGTCCTTGCATGAAACACTAATGATTGTTCGCAAGAAAGCAACATCGCATATTTAAGCTTCGATTTAGAAACATACAATTCGAAGTTTGTTAAAATGGAATGTTAAACTTTTGTCCAGGATCTAGTTTACCGTCGTACTTGTTTTATTGCTTACTTGATAAGATTTATTTAAACATTTTCGAAATACTCGTCTAACACATTGCTTTTTTGCTAAGGTTAGAGGATATTATCTTTTGCCGTCACTATGTCCTAAATGTATTTTCGTAAAGGTGTAAAAAACGTCAAGAACATAATAAAACGGTTATACACGTTTTTGTATAAATCTTAGTGCATTTTATAAACAAATATCAGTAACTCAGAGAAGTAATTTTAGTCGACCAAAGCAAATGAATGTCTGTAAATGTGTAAACGGTTACTAAAATGAGAAAGTTTTAGAAACATACTGACCGAATTTGTTTGTATGTGTTTTTGCATAATATCATAAAAAAGTATTGATATTTTCAATATTTTTTTTTGTTTATTATAAGGGAAAACCAACCCAACAAAAAAACTTAACGATTCTTCAGAAAAATGTAAATAAATTGTGTACTTTATTAGTGCAAAAAAAAGTTAATAAAAACATAACTTGTTTTTAGTTGTTGCTTCCAGCGATCGAATCATGAATCATCATCTCATTTGTGTAATAATAACCTGCTGTCGATCGGACGGAACTATTCATGATGCAGTCTAGCAAAACGAAATTTCACAGACTAAAAATGTCTAAAGAAATGCACTTTATTCTAAGCTAAAAATAAAAACTAACCAAGTAGATATTAGTATTGACCGCCACAAAAATATAGTACGCTGGCAGATGAGCTCTTTGTTCCACAAAAAAAGGAATTCACTGCCACCAGAGGAGGAGGACTTCAACTTGAGGATGAGTATAAATAGCTGAGCCATCGCTGCAATCTTCATCAGTTACAAGTCATTTGACAAACCACCTCAAACTCTAAATACCAATACTTCGTGGAAATCCACTCAAAACCATTTTCAACATGTCCAGATTGGTAAGTTGACCTACCCGGCCAAATTTAATCCTAAAAATTCTAAAATACTGACATTTTCAACAAGATCTAATGAAAACTTTGTCTCATTTTGCCCCAATAGTTCGCTGTCCTTCTCCTCGTCGCAATGGTTGTTGCCGTTGCTGTCGCTGGACCATCTCCACTCCCATATGCCCGTGCCCTCCCAGCTCCACAACCAGCTGCTGACCCACAATATTATTATGGAGGATATGGACTTTACTACGGTTAAAAATCGAGCAAGTGATTTTAGCTTCTGACCCAAATGGATGCTTCAAACGGCTACGACTACGACCATTTCTTCAAACTTTTATCTTTATAATTTGGCAAAGCTAATTTCGAAAATAAAAAAGTATCAATTCTTTCGTAATCGTACAACAAATGTTTTCTATCATGCATTCGATTTTTTAATCAACCAGCAATTAAAAATTAGTCTTTTAGTAACATTGGAGCATCCCCAAAACTGAGAGACGATCTGCAAAGATTGCAATATGTGGCAGTTCACTGGCTCATATTTCTAGTATATAGACCAAGTAAATATTTATATTACACTTTGAACGACTACAAAGTGATGGATTACAATTGCTATATCGCATTTTAAAATTTAAAATTTTTATTTCATACAATCCTGATTACAACATTATAAAGTATTATAAAATATACCGATATGTATACAAGCAGTCAATTCATTTATATCATTTAGGTGTTAGGGTAGTTTTATGAATTGGTTGTGGTATTGTTTCTGGGGATTGATATTAAACTAAAAATACGTTATTGACACTCCAGCAACACATAATAACTAACTATTTGGGTTAAAATAATTTGAAAAAGAAAGAGAGATGTTGTCATTTTCAATACATAAATTACATACCTGTCCTATTAGCAAATGTTTCATCTAAAATACATTAAATACCAATTTTCACCAAATAACCGAATCTAGTGATGTGGAAAATTTGAAAATGCAGGAAGACAGAAAGGAAAATACAAACATAAATTAATAAAAATAGTTCCATATAAATGTCTTACGGCAGCAAATCTATGGGATTTCGAGTATCAAATCAAAGTTTTTTGTTACAAATTGAATTTTTGACTGACAGTTAATGTCACCGAATCACTAAATGTCATGAATAAAACGAACTAAACATAGTCACGTTTTTGCGCAGTTTTGGAGGTCAGCTAAGTTGTGTAATGTGTTTTTTACACTTTGTATGCATAAGTGAATTTTACATTTACATTTTTTACATTTTGTTGATTGCTTAAAGTTTTTGCTCGAATTAATAAGTCAACGCTTTGCCGGCTGGAGTATTATGTAACAAAAGACATACCTATTAAGATGCACACACACCCTCCGAGTGCTCCAATGGAGAAACTCGAAGTAAGGTAAACATTAAACATAATTCATACTTTTTGCAATGATATACCAAATATATATATGAAGTCCTTCTATA
The DNA here is from genome assembly GCA_034695465.1 of Entomobrya nicoleti. Taxonomy (NCBI): domain Eukaryota; kingdom Metazoa; phylum Arthropoda; class Collembola; order Entomobryomorpha; family Entomobryidae; genus Entomobrya; species Entomobrya nicoleti. The sequence continues at coordinate 2,755 of JAQFZG010005443.1, forward strand.
TATATCTGACTTGAAGATTGGAAAGAAGAAGACTGAAAAGAGTTGAACAAAGGATATAGACAAAAAAAGTGGTATCATGCAGCTTGGTGATAGTTTAATGAGACATAACAGATGCGTACATTTATTTTTTGACATAAAAAGTGTTTACAATTTTGTTGACTTTTTAGGCAAAAAATGAATTGTGAAAAATTGTAATTTTTACTTTTGTCAATCACTTTTTGACGTCGTGTCAGAATGTCAATGAGATTTCCCAGTATAAATGTTTCCAGAAATCTTATTTTCCAATACAATTACTGAGAGACTATCCAGGACCTTTAAATGATGTACCGTTTTTCATTAAGTCAGGTTAAAGTAATTATTTGGTTGGTTACATTACAATTAAAAATACAAAAATAATGGTATGGATACTTTTTAATTTCGATTCATTTTCCATTCATTTACTCATTAAAAACATATCATCACAGTTACTGCTATGTGACATACATACATATATGCTACAGCTTCAATTGTATCCATCAACTTACAAAAATTATGATATGATGCCCAAGAAAATTACTTTGTAAGAAATGCAACTGGAAGCAGCATTTTTCCAATTCCTTCCACAGTTACATGGAATTGGATTCATCTGCCCTGGAAAAAATATTGACTTCACCTTGATTCATGCAAAAAAATAATAACCGATATGATTTACACAACACGATGCAGGGCAGTGAAAAGAAAATGCATTGATCGCTAATCATTGATCAATTCATATAATAAAATGCACTTGGACTAGTGAGCTAATCAACATCTTTCGCTCATACAAAGTTGAAACAAAAAGTGGTTATCTCTTTACTGGAACTTGGAGTTAGTCATAATTGGAGTCGGACAGCATGAAAAACAAAGGCAAAAAATTCACCGCTTGCGTAGAAACGACATTTTTATGACAGGATTTAGAAAGCTGATCATAGTTCTAAATAAAAGCTTTGTTTGCATTTTTCACTTTGTATTCCTATCAAACATTGCAGAATTCATGCGATTCTTGATTGGTATAAATAGACTAGCCAAATTTAGAATTTGCATCAGTTGCACAAACGTCCTCTTAAACAAACCAACTTTAAAGATCACTTGTGATTTTCACAACCAAACCAATATCAATATGTCTAGATTGGTAAGTTGAACCTTTCGATTTACATATTTTATAAAATGTGTCTTTTTATAAAACTGAAGCATTGAATTCTGAAAATATATTGTTTCCAATTAATTTGTAGTTCGCTGTCCTCCTTCTCGTCGCCATGGTCGTTGCCGTTGCTGTGGCTGGACCTTCCCCACTTCCAGTAGCTCGTACCCTTCCAATCGCTCAACCAAACCCAAACCCACAATATTACTATGGTGGATACGGCTTGGTCTATGGTTAAATTGTTTGGCTCAACATTCTGGATCAATTTCAACTGATATTTGACATTCATTTGAAATATGAAAGATGCTTATGAATTTTACCATCTTAATGATTTTTTAAATCAATAAAACTTTTAAGCATAAAAAAATTTCTGGTTTTCATTTTTACTCAGTCATTTATAAGCGTCTATGAACATTGAAATCTCTCTCATCATAACTTGTTAACGCCACAACTATATAAAATATTTCATCCTGTAAGTATGTCCATGAATAAAAGTAAGGTGTACAAAAACATGAACGCATAGTATATTATTTACACGTAAAAATTAACAGATTACTGACACAAGCGTGACATATTAAATCTGCTGTAAAATTGAACTTATCTGTGCATTGAACAAGTGTACTATACTAATTACAATGTTTTCTTTTCGATTGATCAGAAAAATATATTTTGTTTACCGACTGCGGAATTTATTGGTTTAAAATTACTAATTTATAAAGCAAAAGAGTTAATGTTGATTATTATTAAGTATGAAATAATGGCAAGGCGTTTGAATGGAAGGTGTAATAATAAATTACACATGAACACAAATGCTTTTGAGCATTGCAATTATCTTCTGGGAAAAATCAATCAATATAAAAAAAACTGAGTCACTTTAATGCTTACTTAGATATTATACAAAGAAGTTATAATATTAGTGCCTAATAGATAGTATCCATTAGATACCATGAACAACTTCCAGGCTAAATGGTCTATAGTCAATACTGCTCATGTACAAAATTATGACATTCGATAGGATACATTGCCGCCATTTTATGTTTCATCCAGATTTTTTTTGATCTAATTTAGTTAAGAGCCCATTTGTGTTGCAGTGAAAAACAGTTTACATTCATAAGTAGCATGCTTTCTTATCAAGAGAAAGTTTTTATTTGAATTATACGTTAACGCATTCGATCGCATTTCTTGCATGCCATCGCTAAGCTTTTACAGCTAGCATTATTGATTCCATATCCGATTTCATTCTTTTCTGGTCTTCAAAGTTGAATAGAATTCTAATAAAAACCCATGGAAGAGTAGCTTCTTAAATTTAACGTTAACAATTAGTCTCCAGTGTACTCGATCGCCTAACTTAAACTTAGCCAATTAATATGTTATTTTAACACGTACAAGTATGCATCATTCAATGTGAAGGACTTCAACTATTATTCCATTGATTTTGTTTAGTTGCTCCAACTCCAGATAAAAATGTTGGATAATAAAATGCTTTTGAAATGACTTTATAATAAAATGAACAATTCTTTTATATTTGGGAGAGCGAATAAGTACGTTTTATTTTTGAAATTAGTATTGCCAAATTATAAAGAAAGGAGCTTGAAGAAGTGGTGGTAGCCGTTTGAAAAATCCATTTCGGTTAGAAGCCTAAACCGAAACCTATCCGTAGTAAACGCCATAACCGCCATAGTAGAATTGTGGGTCAGCAGCTGGTTGTGGAGCTGGGAGGGCACGGGCAATTGGGAGTGGAGATGGTCCAGCGACAGCAACGGCAACAACCATTGCGACGAGGAGAAGGACAGCAAACTATTGGGGCAAAACGAGACAATAAAACGTTTCAATGATTTTTTTTAAAACTAGGTACATAAGTATTTATAGGGTTGAATTTTGCTGATTAGCTCAACTTACCAATCTGGACATGTTGAAAATTGGTTTTGTGTGAATTTCCACGAAAAATTGTTATTTGAGAGTTTGAGGTGGTTTGTCAAATGCAACTGATGACAATTTCAGTGTTGACTTGACTATTTATACTCATCCTCAACTTTGTTCTACCGCAATGGTACCCTGAAATCAAGTCTTTTTTGTTGAGAAAGTTTTCTGAAAATATGGCAAATATTAAATGTCTTCACGAAGATTTTTTTTCGTATCATGCTATCAAGCGATCATAACAAACGAAGATGCTGCTTACTGGAAGGAACATAAAAAACTAGCATTTTTATTTGTTTTTTTTTGTCAAAATGAAGATAATAATTTATTCATTATAAACTTTTTGCTGTAAACCATTAACCTCACTCAGCAGGTGACTTATGATATAATACTAACAAAAAAGTTGCATTCAGTTTTTTTTCCTGCTTTTCGATTTTCGCTGTTTTGATGCAGACTCGGTCAGTAGGTGTGCATATATTCTTTTTTGATTATTTTCTTTGTTGTTGTTTTGATTTGAATGAATTTTATAAATGAAATCAATGTTTTTATTACAACAGGTAAACAGCAAAGTAGAGGATTGCTTATCTTACAAACAAACTGATGTACGCGGCCACGCGGGTACGCACAGTGAAGCCATGGAACTTGATTTTATATCCATTAGTCACATAATCAAACAATAACACACGAATCATTAATTACCTTACTTTCAAAATGATTTTAATGAACTTGTGTGGAAACTTGGGCTTAACTGTTGATATGCTTTTCGTTTATAATAATTCATTTCGATAATATTTAGTATGCACAAGTTGTCATATGCCATATCATGTTCAATATATTGTTATCTGATCCCGGAAAGCAATGTTGTACAAATATATTTAACCATTCGACAAAAATTGGGGCCAATCGAATTTATTTTACGCCCACATCATTTACAATCAAGGGGGCAAGGCATAGCCTGATTTTTTCAATAAATTTATATTTATCAAAGTTACACATTAGTTTCAAGTTAGTAAATTGAGCTTTACATCGTTACAATTTACAATTGCAAGTTTTTACCAAAATATCAAAGTCATTCTGAGAAAAGCATATAAACGTTCCAAATGTTATGGCTTTCCAGTTAATTTATTATCAAATTTATTGCTACATTAAACTTTCTGAATTTATCTATAAAAATGAAATTCGTGTTATTTTCATTTTATAGCTTAGGATTTCTCTATTGGGTGAATGCAAAACCCAACGCTGGAGTTATCAATATCATTCCAAGAAATACCACAGAATGTGAAGAAAACACTTTAGAAATTGAAGTTACTTCAACAAACGGACCATGTAAGCACTTATTTATAATCTCACTGTACTTTATCAACATAATTTATTATTTCTGATTTTTGATATGCTACGCAAAAGGGACACATGGAACACTAGGAATCACCTTGCCTTCTAGCATTGGCTACTGGGATGCATGCGAGACCTTTGAACGTGACAATGATGATTTTGCTTGTATTCAATGGGGAGACTTTGCCACAGTCCATCTAAAACCCGGAAAAAATCCTTCCCGTTGCACCAGAGTTGAATGGTCATCAAGCTTTTCCAGAGAAATTGAAGACTGCTACGATTTAGACACAACAGTACACTGGTATGGTGGCAGTGATACCCATAACTGGCCAATCGAAACCTACCCCCGAAAGGAATCCGCTTACGTTTCATCTGGGGATGTTCACGAAAATTATTGGCTATTATCCAGCGGAGCCGCTCTTATAATTGACACTTCCACTCCACTATTCGTCAGTTTAAACACAACTCATCCAAACAAAGTTTGCTTTATTGCTAGGGACCAAAATCCGTACACTAAAAGATCTCCCCTCACTTTCAATTATGAATGGTGCACTGGAACTGATATTAAAGATGTCCATCAACTCGCCATGTCTACGTTTTTCGATAAGCCAACTAACATACCAGACAAAGATATGCTGACAAAATACTTTTGGTCTACATGGGCAGCGTACAAGAAAGCTGTGAATCAAACGATTGTAATAGATTTTGCCAAGAAAGTGATAAGTCAAGGTTTTCGAAACTCGAGTCATGTTGAAATCGATGACAATTGGGAAACTTGTTATGGCGAAGAAGTGTGGAACCCGGAAAAGTTCCCTGATCCAAAAGCTATGGTGAATGAGGTGAGGGCGATGAACATGAGGGTCACGTTGTGGGTTCATCCTTTCATTAATTATGGTGAGCGCTTATATTACTTATATGCAATTATATGAATTAAGACTGCTAAATTAATTATATATTGTCAGGTTGCCCCAGATTTGATGAAGCCTTCACCAAAGGCTACTTTGTCAAAACGGCTCGTGGAAAACCTGGAATTACTAGCTGGTGGCAACCAGGAGCTAGTGCTGGACTTATTGACGTCACAAACTCAAATGCTAAAAAATGGTGGTCAGATCGTCTTCGTAAGATTCAAAACGACACTGGCATAGCGTCCTTCAAATTTGATGCTGGAGAAGCCAAGGATTTGCCATCATCGTATGTTCTTTTTAGCGATGATAGTTTGTGGCCCAATCAATACACCACCAAATTTGTAGAGACTTGTGCCAAGTTTGGAGGGTTGGTTGAAACGAGAGTTGCTCATCAAAATCAAAAGTTGCCTATATTCATTCGAATGATGGATAGGCGTACTAGCTGGGGCCAGGAAGATAATGGAATAAAATCCGTGATTCCTACACTTCTTCAATTTGGTATTATGGGATATCCATTTGTGCTACCGGATATGATTGGAGGAAACGCTTGGGATGGTTTGCCAAGTAAAGAGCTGTACGTGAGATGGGTGCAGATGAACATTTTTATGCCGTCGATGCAGTTTTCTATTGTTCCTTGGAAGTATGATGCTGAGGTAGATCAATCAATGTTTCAAATATAGCTAAAAGATAACTTTTGAATATTGTCCACTTTTTTGTGTTTATGATAACAGGTTGTTCAAATTTGCTTGAATATTGTCGCCCAACGTGAAAAGTACAGTGGGCTAATTCTAGCTGCTGCTCATCAAGCTGTTGAAGATGGTAGTCCGATTAATAGACCTATTTGGTGGACTTCTCCGAATGATACTGTTACATATACTATAAACGATGGTATAATAGTTTTACTTGAAACTAATATAGTGCGGCACAAGAAAAACATTAGTGAATCATTGTCTGATTTATAATTTTCACTTTGAATTACAGCCTACATGCTTGGTGACACAATCATGGTAGCCCCTGTTGTTGAAGAAGGGGCGACATCCCGTGACATCTATCTACCTGCAGGAACTTGGGTGTCAGGCGTAGACTCCACTGCGTTTACTGGACCACAATGGCTGAGAGAATATCCAGCACCTTTAAATGTTGTACCCTTTTTCATTAAGTCAAATTAAATGTTCTGTATGATTAGATTTAATTGCATACATTACTAGAAAGAATGAGGGTAACTAAATAAACTCATGGGATCATGTGAATGATTTGATACCACGAGTTTGCACATTTCTCTAGTTCTCAGAAGAAGGATTATCAATTAATTGTAATAAACAGAAATGCTTTAAAACTTGCAACTCTAAAATTTTTTTTACTCCTATTATAAGCAACGATTACTACATATTATACATATCTATCCGTATGGAACCTTATTTACAAATCTAATTACTAAAACGAAGTTTACTAACTTGCCGTTAAAAATGGCAATCCCATTTTAATCCTGTTTTAACTTTCACAAATTCAACTTTAGTTCATTGATTCTTGATAATTGCCACATCGTTCAATTGTTGAAATCACACCTACGCTTCCAACATAAAACACAAATATTTTGCTTATTGAACAGAAGCGTCGAAAAAATTTCAAAAGTTGGATGAATTTTCTTTTTTTGCAGATTGAAAGCTTTTCATGGAAAAATGAGAGTAAAATACTTATACTACATCCTTCTTCCATGAAAGTTTTTTTTTTAAATGCAGAGAAATTTTCATCGCGCGTTTAGTGAAACGAAGAGTTTTTCAAGTTTTACGTTTATAAACTCTACATTTCATCAATACTTCATCATACATTATAAAGTGCTGAAAAGACCTACGGACCTGTTTACAAGTTAATTTTTAAATAAGGTTTGTATTTCAAGTTGTGAAATCTCTGAATTAATCTATTTGGCCAGTGGGTTTTAAATAAATCAGTTTCAAATGTGTATCGACTTCTTTCATGGCATGTTATTCATTTTCATTACGCAATTTCAGAGGTTGGAGGTGAGCATGCAAAGAGTGTATGAATTAATAAAAATCTCGAATCACTACGAAAAGTTTAGATCCTTTGATATTTTATTTTGTTGACAAAACGTAACAACTTATTAAGATGGTTAATAATAATTACATCAAAAGCATCACATATATTTCAAGTACTAATGGAATGATCGATGGTCGCCCGGTCGTAAGCGTGGAAATCCTTTGATGATTAGGCAGTAAAGCTAATGAAGCTTATGCTTAACCGTAGTAGTATCC
>JAQFZG010005444.1:0-10333 GCA_034695465.1 Entomobrya nicoleti
TAGATTTGCTGCAAAATAAAATAAGAAAAAAGGCAAATGGCTGGAATGATTTGGATGAGGACTCACAAAAAGTTGTCATGCAGACCAATGTCAAGTTTCTGGGGCGTTATTACTCCTTATCATCACTACGTGACATGATGAGTGGAGAGGCCTTTGAGGAAATGTTAAACAATGAAGAAATGAAAGAATTGTTCGACAAGTCGTTCAAAAACGAAACTTGGGATCTTGGACACTTTCAAATTCCGCAGCCCTTGGCATATTACATCAATCGTAAACTTATGTTCAAAAGACAACTTAATCCAGCAATATTCAAGTACAACTGTTCAGATATCTTTCTAGTCCAGGGAATTCACCATCACCATCTATCATTTCTTGCACGACCCGAACTTACGGATGTTTCCTCAGAACAACTTAAAAAAGTTACGAGACGATTTATTTTATTAGAACATCCAGACGACCACGATGAAATTATCAAGTCAGCATCATATCCTGTGCATAGAATCAAGCACGAAGACAATCAGTTCTATTGGTTGAGCACAGCTGGATGCTGTCAAATCATCCGAATATTTCTAACGAATGACGTAGAGGAAATTGAAGAAACCACTTTAGTTAATGATCATCTCTCAACATTCAATAATCGACCAATTGCCATTTGTAGTAGCCCTGCAATGGGAAAATCGCAACTTCTCGCCAACTTGGCTCGTCAAATGATTAAATGTTACCCGAAACGAATAGTGATTTATCTTGAATTACGTTCCCTCATTGCCAAGCTTTCTTCCATTGGACCAGAAATTGGTGCACAAAATATAAAGCAGATATTGGTTTCAAGTCCATTGATTAGTTCAATCGGCCAGAAAATCTTGCTTGAGGTCCTTCATAACGAAGAGATGATTTTCGAAATTTTTCTCGACGGTTTTGATGAAATCTCACTGGAGTTGATGCAGTCAGCTAAACGTTTTTTAAAATGTTTACTTCAGTTCCCAAATTTGCGGGTTTATATAACTTCAAGACAACAAGTTGGAAACAACGTGTACACTAATTTGTTCAATGCGCTTGCTCAAAATACGGCGAAAGCATCAACCGACATACTTGATAATACCCTGGAATTTCTTGAAAGTAATCAACTTGTTGGTCAGTCTTCCTTTTATTCATTTGAATCCTGCAGCTGCAATAAAGATAAGTATTTCTTAATTATAATATGATTTTTTTTCTAAACCCAAATAGATGATATTTACATAAACGTTTTGCAAGGAAACCGTGCCCTGCAGCACGAGACGGTGTGCTTTTTTGTGGAGGCAGCATTGGAAAGACATGACGCAGTTTCGACAGTGAAAAAGCTCAAATGCGATAATTTTTGCTTAACTCATGATTCGAACCAATTAAAATGGAAACTTTTGCTAAGCACTGAACAAGGATACCAGGCTCTGACCCAAACATTAATAGGATTCTGCCGTAACGCATCCATTTTTTATGATGTGCTAAATATGGACTATAAGATGTGCGAGGAATTAATTATACGCGCTTCATATAAGGATAACGTCCCATTTTTTATGTACATTTGTGATACTGTGAAACCATTTCTGGAATTTAATTTAAAGGATTTTTTCAGATTGTTCACACTTAAAGACAAGATATTTCATCGTACTCCACTTTTCAAATCAATAAGCAGAGGAAATCACAATTTGGTAGAATATTTGATTAGTTTCATCGGAGGTGATGTCAAGAAAATAAAAGACTTGTGGCTTGCTTGCTTCTTCGACAGCTGGAAAGATTCAGAAAACGTTATCAGAAATAAGGTGAACATACTTCGTCTGCTCAAATCATCCGGGCAAGATTTTCAAATTGATATATTAGAGATGACCTTTCCTCGTGGGGTGAATGTGGAATTGTTAACAGCAGTGTATACTCTCTGTGATTACATTCCCACTGAAAATAATGTAGACTATATGGCCAGTTCCATAAATTATTGTTCCAACTCTGATGACGAAATGTACAATTTTGTCAATTGGCTTCTTTCAAAAAACGTTTCCCATCTCCTGATACATAAGGATCGATTTGATAATTGCTTGCTTCATCATGCTCTCCTCAGAAATATCTTGGATCCGGAGACATTATCAATGGTTTACAGAAGACACCGTTTTGATCTTGGAATGATTTTAAAATCCGCTTTATCATGTAAGAGAAGTGAAGCCATCGTAAAAAAGATTGTGGAACTTTCTGGTGACGTTAATCTGGTAGATGACAATAAAAATACACTTTTGCATTTCGCTGCGGGCTATCGAAAACTCGATGTAATAAAATACCTGCTGTCAGTCGGTGCTAATGTGGATTGCAGAAATGATTATGGAAAAACACCAATATTTCTTGTTTTTCAGGATAAAGATTCTACAGACAATTTTCATTTGATACATGATATTGTCAATCTGCTTGTCTCCTATAAAGCAGACGTCAGTGCCACAAACATTGTTGGACTTTCACCACTTGATCTTGCGAAGGCTCATCAAGATGAAATGAATATTGAAGAAAAGACACTCGTTTTGTTTAGGAACGCGGTCCCTGGCAACAAAGCTAGTAGCCCTTTCTCTATGGAAGAAGTCGAACTTTTATTTTCGAAAAAATGTCGGGATGCATACATCTCCGGGTGTTTTTTCGAGTGGGTTTGGAACATTGTACAGACTTGTGGAAATGTCGACATTTCTAACGCCAGCAATACAACTTTGCTACATAGAGCTGCACTGTATGGGGAGCTGAAAACCATCAAATATTTATTATCACATGGAGCCAATGCAAGGTTAAAAGACAACGATGGAAATACTCCTCTTCATTATATTTTTTGTTCTGACTTCAGGAACACTCAGGTTTTAAATACATTAAATGCAAGCACTCAATGGATCCATAGATGTATTCAGCTTCTTTTGAAATCTAATGCAGACGTAAGTGTGAGAAACAAGAAAGGAGAAACTCCACTGGATTGGGCTCAACAGCAGAAGGATAACTTGGGTGTTGAAGATCGTACTATTAGTATGTTAGTTGAAAAATGTAGTTTTGACGACGAAATTGACTAGAGAAAAAATTACAAAAAAACGCCAATTAAAGAAAAAGTTCAAAAAATGTGAAATAAAATTATTAAATATTGTGTAATATTTTTAACAAGGTACAATATAAGCAACGCTCACAGACCTTTCTGGTCCAAAGAGAACTGTAATTAAAAACAAAGTATTTAAGAATATCGAGTGTGATTTACAACAAACACTTGAATACTTCTGTTTTGATTTCTTCTTGAAACTCTCTTCTGGAGAAAAATTACTATATTTAAGTTATTTGGAATTTTATAATTTTAACTGCAATTGTGAATGTTAATTTATATTTGCCATAAAATATTACTCAATTTTTCATTTTGCTCCTGAAGAGAATTTCACGAAGAAATCAAAACACAAAGTATTCAAATGTTTGTTTTAAATTACACTCCCAAATACAGTTTTTAGAAATTTTATCTGCGTGGAAATTTATCAATTCTAAATAACTATGTATAAATGTTTAACTTCGGTAATATGGTAATGTTTTACCAAATTTAAATGTATCTAGAAAGTTAACACATATTATAATTATTAGTTGACAATCTTTTTATAAATAAGTGTGTATATTGTAGGGATCGTAAGATGTTTAAAACGGCTATATTTCCTGTTCAAAATATATTTGTGGGGATACATGTGTAAAAATCTATTAGTTCTAAAATTGTAAATACTATAACACTTTTAGGTTACTGACTATGCAGTTTTTTAAACAACATATTTCTTTTACATCAAAGTACGTTTAAAGGTTGTTTGAGCTGATAAAAAATACAAATATAACATAAATTTTAAAGCAAAAATGTTTAAATGAAAGTGACAAGTTTAAATAAAAGAACTTCACACAAAGCCACATTTAAATGTGTTTTTTAACGCTAGTTGTTTCGACTGTCACGTATTGGAAAATCGAAAAGTAAATTTAAATATAACATTAGTGGGTTTACTATTAAAGCATATTCTCCGGCATTACCTTTTAAATTGCTTGATATTTTGGCATAGTTAGCTACTATTGTAAGCTTTGGTATGATTATTCTATTTTTTCGTTAGGGGAGTCAAATTTAACTTCATCAACGCTTTAGTAAATAATTGATAAGCTAAATTGCCCTTTGGTGCATATGCATGTATTTATAAATATCTGACGTTGCGGGAACTTATCTACTTTATATGTCGAAATACAAGCTAAACACATACTGATACATTTTCCACCAAACGTAATCAGTTTACTGACTTGAGTCAGTTTATTACACTATCCAACAAACAAACTTGTTTAAACTTGGTTCAATGTTCACAACTTGATGCATGGAAATTTTTATTTACTTTACTCACTTAAATAAGTTATAGTTGTGATTGTATTTATAATACATATTTGCATGACCAAAACATTCTTGTCAGTCAATAAGCCGTCCAGGTAAACACGTAGATGTAAGTACACGGATTCTTTACTCCTAAGAGCTTTGGTAACCAACAGAAAACTCAAATTCACGTAGATAGCTGATATTGGGGTCATCAGAACTGACTAATCTATTTTTCGTAATTAAATTTTCCAATTAATTTTGATGTTGGTTTGTTTTATAGCTGAATAGTTTTAGACTATATTATATTCATTAGGGCAATCTAACGTCATATTATGATTCGAGGTGTTACATTTATTGACAAATATAATTTGATGTAATACAACTTGATTTAAAAAGTCTTCTGGTCTATCATGACGTCCACTTCTGCTTAACGACATCCACGTCGCGACATGATCGCTTTCGTATTTCGCCGCCCAGTCTACTAGAGTTACAATGTTAGGCCTCATAGAAGGTAACATCATACGAAGACAATCGAAACTTGATTCTCTAGGAATCTTAAATGATCGCGGGTATGAAACATCTTTTAAAATTCTAGGCGCAGGTTGTAAGTGTAAATCCACTTGGCAGTCCCATGGTTTGCTTTGTGCTGAATAAATTGGCAAATTTAAACGTACGCATAAGTCAGGGCTTAATAAATTCGGATACTGTTTGTAGAAATCTGAAAGATACTTCGAAACATGGCATTGTATTACAGGATCTTTCAACAAGGCAAGTTTGGTGTTATGGCTTGTTCCATGTGGAATCCATATGTATTTTTTCGCTAGCCATCCATAGGTAATTTTAACTATGTCCAGGCGACGCATTATGACAGGGTACATTTCAAATTTGATGTTTAAATTGTTGTAGTTGTTGACAACATAGTGACATCGATAATCAGACAAAGTTGTTTGGAATTGGTTTCCATCAATATAGTTAGCACTTGTTAAAATTGGTTGATCAAGACGCACTATTTCCGGAATGGCGTTTCTTAAATGTTTAATATTCCTTGTCATCTCATTCCAAATATAAGAAATATTTTGTTTTCCGCGATCAGTGACTACTTTATCGAATGGACCTTTATAGTAATCACAACTACTTAATTTTAGGACTATTGTAAGCAAAAAAATGTGAACACTTAAGTAATAAACTGCTGTCGTGGGAAAAGTGAATTTTGAACGCATTTTTTGTTTCTTATAACCAGGTTTGGTTGTTAGAAAAGCAAATTATCTGAAATATATTAGCTATGTGTGTGTTTTTAGGAAACATGCACCGTATATTCCTTCACTAAACAAGATACAACTAAGAGCCACGTCGCCCTTCTGCCGAATGCTTGAAAAGGTCAATCATTTAAGAAACTTCTAAGAAAAGAACTGGAATTTGATCCAATGAAATAGGTGTGTCTTCCTAAATATGTTCCAGCATTTGTTTGAACATACTTGTTTATAAGACCATCAAATTATTGTTGTAAGCACGCGTATCCGGTGTCTAGACACAGGCCTATAAAGTGGCATCCTCTGCTTCGTATATGTCATGTAATTAATATCTGAAAAACGTCGATATGTATTTTTAATTAGCTTGCTCGTTGAAAATAGGTCACGTACGTGGTATAATATTTAGGTTTAAGCACCTCGATTGGTAAATCAATATATTCCTTTGATATAAAAAAGCAACTGGCTATTTAAATGCCTTGGTTGACTTTACAAGTAGTGGTTTCCTGGTAATATATCACATTAGATCAGTATTTTGATTTAACATGGACGGTGCATTAAAGCGGTTTTAACGATACTTTAGGCATAATTTAAAGTGATTCTTGAATGGGGAGGGGTCTTAGCCGATCAAACAATGGATGCGATGAACAATAGTTATTCTGCATTTATGTTTATTAAGAATTTTATAATGGTTGCTTGATGAATATATCCTATTTTGTAAATTAGGAATTTTTCCCCGTGGAAACTGGTTAAACTGTAGTTTTAAATAATCGATTACACAGTTTTATGATCAAGTTACTGCTTACCACGATTTTAATTGTGGAGTGATTGAAATTTTTTCAGATGAGTTAGATTTGGTTTTTTGTTACTTATCCACAACCAAGATAGAAAACCAAGTAGTTATTGTATTTTGATAAAAATTCGAGTTAATATTAAATCAATACTTTTGTCTCGCTGGACGATATAAAATCGCGTTTACACGTGCAAAACAATTTGGGTAGCATTAAAGCGAACCATTTTTATCGCTTCGGATAACGTGTTGAACGTGAACAAAATACTTTAGCATGCAACCGAAATATAAGCTTCATGCATAACGCGTGGCAATTTAAAATTCATAGAACAATGTTTTAGTTAATTAACAATTACTAATCCAAACTTGTTTGCAATTGCAATACCTCAAAAAGCAGAGTGGGACATGGGTTTATTCTGGGCATTTAAACCCCCATAAAACTCCTGGGTTTTAAGTACCCAGCCCACCCTTTATGAAATGGGTAAAATTGGATTTTTATTTAAGGCACACCTTATGTATATAGCATAGAGTCATAATATTGGCGGTACCATTTAACTTTTATGTGTTTTTTAATTTTGCCCATTAAACCCATTTTACCCATTAGGGTTGGGTTTTATGTTTTTCCCGGGTAATATCCCACCCTGTCAAAAAGTGACACGCGCTCGTCTAGTGACGACTACCTCTGTCTTATGTAGTCTAACGTTTTTGAACAAATGACTATTTTATTAACTGTTGTCTTCCATTAATTAATTTCATATTAAGTATTAGAAATTATTTCCTCAAGAATTCCATACAGTTTATATTATAATCATACTGGGTAAATCATGATGGTAAGTGACAAAATTACTTTCCTTTCTTCTCGCAAAAAACTAAAAGGAGCAAACATAAAACTCAGGAGCGATGATACAAGACAGCAGAGGGAAATGAAAAAAACTGTACTTATATCTATGAAGAATAATGGAAAAAAGATAAATCTATACGCCGTTATTACCGTGGAAACAAAATGATCCTGACAACAAATGGCAAACCTATCAAAATTGTGGACAGGACCACACACCCAGAGTCAATCTGCGGGTACGGATCCACGGAGCAATTTTCCTTATGTATATGGAATATAAATGGAATTTCAAGACTTCACAACATGGACGTAGAGACAACGAACTTTTTACTCTCACATGACATAATCGGCATTTACGATGCGTGGCATAGAAGAAATATAAAGCTACCCAATTCATTTAACTCATACTCAATATAAAATATTACTTGAAAAAATGTACTAGTACGGTTAACGAGGAAGAGTACTGAAAACGCTGCACTCTTATTTCTCGAATAGAAAAATTATTGTAACAAAAGAAAATGATCGATCATTTAAATATAATATGATTCAAGCCACCCCATAAGGATCGTCACTTTCGTCAATAAATTTTTCGTTGTATTTAAATGACATTCCTGAAATATTTCAAAATTCCCGTAGTATATTTTATTGTGACGTTCTAGTTCTATATACAACAGGAAATACAACTAAAGAAATTCAAAACAGTTTACAAAATGACCTTAATTTACTGACTAAATGGTGCCTAGAAAATGGCATGAAAATAAATGCGCCTAAGACTAAGGGAATGCTTTTTAAATCTAATCGTAAGGTCAAACAGTCCACTTTAGTTATATCAGTAAGTGACAATTGTGTTGAAATAGTTAAAGAGTTCAAATATTTAGGCTTAACTATTAATGAAACACTCAACTTTGATAAACACTTCACAAAAGTTTGCAATATAATGAACTCCCGTGTGCACCTGCTAAACAGATACAAACATTACTTTACATACAAATGGAGACACATATTTTCAACCTCACTTATCAGCTCAGTGCTAGACTATTGTCTGCCGATCTGGGGGAAACCTGCCGGAGAATAAATGGAAGCGCATAAATAGGATACTCCTCCGTGCGGGGGAAATGGTGCTAATGAACAATGCATTTATTGCTTCGAAAATTGATGTTATTGACAAGCTAAACTGGCTGCTCTGCCAGGAAAGATATCAATTGCATACTTTACAATTTGTAAAGAAACATAGTCAACTTATCAGCAATATCAGATTGCTTCCCATACTATGAAAGGAGTAAATATTCACGAGCATCAAAACTGAAATATGATTTCATAGTCAACAAAATGAAATCTTCATTCGGACAATCTGCCTTCTTTTATAGAAGTGTAATACTACGTAATAACCTACCATCACAGCTTAAAGCAATTCAAAATTTCAATACTTTTGACGTAATGACACGTAATAACATCATAAACAAAAGAGATAAGGATATTAGCTATTTTTAAAACTCTAATTGAACCACTTCTTTGAACTCGGCCGCTATTGACGCACCGTGTTGTCTGGAGTGAAGACAAGTATTAAATGAAAACATATTTAATTATATTATAATATTTGTAACTGTTAACCTTTATGTATTTATACTTTACACATTTTTCTGTTGTTGTCACATTTCTTCACATGCATAAGAATTTTTTGAAATTTATAATATTTAGTTTAACATTTGTTGTACAACTTAACTTTACATCACTACTCTACTCCATACACAAGCACTGAGGATTCTGGCTGGCTGGACTCAACAGCTCACACTCTCCGTCTAGTGCAGATGGCGTGAGAAACTTGCAGGTTCATCCAGGCTTTGGTGGCTGCAGCTCTGCGACATGCTCTACTCTCCCTCGAGGCCTTCTCGCAAAGCGTGGATGGCCTCTGTCCTGTGTTCAGTTGTTAATGTTAATGACCTTGTCAGGCAAACAATATGTACTAAAAACATGTTTTGGATAAAAGTTAATAAATTCCGCAATTCAATTCGATTCAATACAAATTCATCGATCAAGAAGGAATCAAGCAAAATGCAAGTAGCGCAGGCAGAGCGGGTGGAGGCATCCTTTTAATCTACAACCACAAAAAAATTGAGTTAAAAAGTATTCAACCCACCAACATTTCATAAGCACCCAGTTAACCTTGAAAAAGAGCAATACAAACTGGAATATATTCACCACACCAGATCAGCACCAAAAAAGGAATAGAATTAACTGACATAATGAAGCAACATAACATGACGTTATTAAATGGAAAAACCAAGTTAGGCACCCACGACTTCACCTTCGCGTCAAGTAATTCGAATAGGGTGGTAGACTTGATCTTCACAAACGAGCCAGCAACAGTAAAAACTAAAGAATGCACCACAACTGCGCATGAAGAATCAGATCACTTTCCAATTTCATGTTCATTCGAGCAAAAAATAAACTAGAAACATTTGCCACAACAAAAAATAGATGGAAGAATGAATTGGCTGATGTCTATAAAAATTCATTTAATGCATAATGCAAAAAGCTCACCGTCAATCCTATGAAAACCTCAAGACGGTCATTCACAGCGCTGCTGCATCCAGTTCAATGCTCAAACAAACACAAGTTGTGTAATTTACTACTAGAAACCTGTAAAAATTAGGCTCGTACGTGTATTTTTTCTGATTTAAATCCACGTCTGCATTAGCTCTGTCTGCAGGAGTTCGAGGAAATCCAATTGCTAGTCCAAACGTGATGCTAAAATTAGTTTATACGTGAATCTGAAATGTTGCAGAATGATACACATCAACCTTTGTCTGAAAATTTCACGGACTTTTTCTAGTAGCCCAGTTGATTTCGTATCATCAAAATAAATGTGAAGTATATGTGATATACTGATATGCAGAAATAAGGTGAGAGAGAACTGCATGGATTCTTTGCCTAGTTAGTACATCTTTAATAGTAAGTAAAGTAGTGATCAGCTCGGAGAGCAAGTCAAGTCTCAAGGTTCAACAGAGAAGATTAAAGTTAAGCTAGAGAAGGATCCTGCGGTCGAAGCTCTACACGCATAGCTAACCAACCATCTGTTGGTTGCTGACAGAAAA
>JAQFZG010005445.1:0-10332 GCA_034695465.1 Entomobrya nicoleti
TCAGGTTTACTTTCTAACACCGTTAAAATGAACTATCAACTAGTTCTAGAAATTTATCACAAATTTGGTTTCTACCTGTGTTTAATACCTTATCGATTACATCCAAACCAAAAAGGAAAGTTTATCTCAGAAACTATTTCTCTTCAAAAGGTAAGCATAAAATTTAGCTTTTGTTGGGCAATAGTAATTGAGTTTTTATTTACAGGTAGCATGCATGATTGTTCATCTTACAATATTATACTGGTGGTTAATCCGAGTTTACAATAATTTCGAGCAAGTTTGGATGGGACGGGACATGCATCCTGGGATTGTATTACCCTACTTTCTAACAATGTTTAACACATGTCTGGCATTGTCAAAATATATCTTACTTTACCAACATTGTTTTCGCACAAAGTATTTACTTCGATATATAAACGCTTTATCAAAGTTTTCTACTAAAAAATATTACAACGTCTCGAATAAACAAAATTCAAAGGTGAGCGAAATGAATCAAGGTTTGGCTATAGGAAAAAAATGTTATCGATCAAATTAATTCTCTGAAATGTTTAAAATATTTGGCAGCTTTGGACAAAAACTGCAATTACCCCTATACTTGGACTTCACACATTTTACGTCATCAATATTGTGTTCTTACGGCCAAACTACGAAATCACCTTGAACAGCACCTTAAATAGGGTGAGGAAGGAATTGCTACCAGGAAAACTTGGAAATCTGTTACCCAACAACGATCATACAATTGGGAATTATTTTGTGTCAATTGCATCATTGATCTTTTATGTCATCAAAAACTTGCAAGGCTCTTATTGGGCGCTGAGCTTTAGCACTGGTATTTCTGGTCTTGTGCTGGTTAGTACGGAATTCAAGAAGCTTACACAAGGCAACCGAATAAACGTCCAAAATATTCTTTTAACTTACAAACGAATCTGCAGATTAACCAGATACCACAACAAATTCTATGGATACGCTTTCATAATATTTTTGCTCTCATTTTTGTTTTCTTGTCCACTTTCAGTTGTTAGCAATAATGGAACGTTTACGACTCGCAGTTTTGGATATGTCACTTTTCGTGTCATGTGGATTGTGCTTTATCTGCTTGTCATTTTGCCTGGACTCATGTTTAGCAGAAATGTAAGTTATTTGAGTTTGATTAGTAGGTAATCCATGATTTAAATTTGAATTAATTCAAAATATATCTTGATACTTAAGATGAAGACTATTGGAAATGTGTTGGAAGCAGGAAAACCACTTGACTTACGTTTGAAGTTAATACTGTTGTACATGAGAAATGCACAATTGTGCAACATAAGGGCGCATGTCATGCCAATATCATTCACAATGGTAGACAAGGTAAAAATAGATTTATCTTACATCATCAAAGGTTATATTATTGAGTGATAAAAATAGGTTTTGTTTTTTAGTTCGTTGGATTCATAATGATGGTGCTTGTGGTAACCATAACACCAAGTTGCAATCAGTCTATTTAAAATTAAATATTTATATAATTACCGTGCTATCATAATTTTTCCGCAATGTGTAAGCTCTTTTTGTGTGATAATCTCTCAATTCTAAAAATATTTGAATTGAACTGTAATATTCCACGTTTAACGTTGGCAGATACGTATAAAGAAAAATATATAAAGTTTTATAATATATTCCCCGGCAATAATGTAGGAGTAGAATTTTAATCGTGGTCCATTTTTAACCTTCTGGAGGCTGTTCGAAAACTTGTATAATATAATATATTGTACTTACTTCAATAATATGTCAAAGGCTAATTATCAAGAAACTCTGCGATTTAGTCTTTATGAAATACGTTTTCCTTGTTACTGGCATTTCGCATCTTTGTACATATATGTAAAAATATACATTGAGGTTGATTTAAAAGATTTAAAAAAGTTTGTAGTTGAGTGGAAACAGTAAAGTAGCACTGCTCATTGTTTTCTAGGTGCGATTAAATTGCTGCATGAGAACACGTGAAGCAGCAAATTTTCGGCATTTAATCCTCATTGGAGAAAACTTCTGCATTTGATCTATTTTTGACAATACAATGTTGACACCCAATGGTGTTCGTTAAAAAGTAAATATTCCTACGGGTATTGTAACGAACATGAGATAATTCTTGGGTCTTTTATTATTACTCTAATTCACACTATTCCCGTTAACCTGTTTTCGTTCGGTGAAACACACTTTTGTAATTAGAGTTTGAAATAAGAAATATTGTTTAATGCGAAACTATTGGTTGGGGACATTAACTAACCAGGAGACCTTTTGTGAAGACAAACCGATATTTGGGTGTAACCAATTTTAACAAACTATTTCGAACTAGGAGAACACGTTTTGCATAATTTTAGTCCCGAATGTGGAGTTTGATGGGGCTATGTTGGACCCCAAAATGACGCCTTCGTAGTTCACGGGGTACGGTTCTTTAAGCACTGGTACGGTTCATTTAATATACCAAAAGGGGTTGTGTAAAAATACGTAATATCGATATGTTCCCTTTCTCATTATACTATCACCTTATAGGGTAAATTATTAAAAATAATTAATTAATTAAAGGTACTGTTATTCATTCATCATTTAACATGACATACAGTTAAAGTCCATAAACCTCACTATCACATTAAATAACTGAAACTGCAGTCGGTCAACTGTTTTTCTACTTTTAGAAGTTCTCACGGATAAAAGCGTCAAAAGTAGTAAGTTTAAGCTGATTTGAACATGATCATGACATGATAGCCATATTAGACAGAACTATGATTGTATCTAAGACTTTGAACAGTAAGGAAATGTTATTGTTGGAAGAAAAAAGCAGAAATTCTACGAAGGCGGTGAGTATGTCCCTTCCCTTAAGTATAAGCAGTATACCCTTATTGTTTTACACAACTCTAATAGGAAATTTGAGCAACTCTAGTCAAATTATTTTAATGAGTTAATCCCAGAAGTGAATATTTATGTAAACACAATAAGTTATTTTTATATCAGCTTTAAAAGTCATCTTCCAATAATATACACACGTTTTTATTTCAAATACTTTGTCTGAACAAACATGTCGATAAAAATTAAATAATTTCCTGCTAGAAGCATCGGCAAGATACTTTATTAAATAGGTGGAGGCCATCAAACAGCTTTACCTTTGATTTTTGGAAAGCTTGACGGTAAATACTTAATAAGCTCGATCCGTAAATGCGTGCAGGATGAAGGCAAAATTATTTTACCTGATTTCGTTTTGAATACATACATAAACGTCGCATCAGCCTGCATACAACTTTCATTTGCTCCAATTATTTTCAATATATTATCTTAAACTACATGGGTTATATCGCGGTTAATATGTTGAGTGTTGAATAAAATATTTCAAGTTAAATAGGAAATAAAACATCCACAAACTCTCAAAGCCGTATTACAAATTCTGGCTACTTTACCTTGTTAGTTTTATCAAAACATATTCAAGGAAGCTCAAAATGACGTAAATGGCAAATATAAGTGATTTGTACTTAAATCTTTGTGGTTATATGCGACCACATAAAGTATATCTCATTTGATAGGGGCCGATTGAACTTTTTCAAATAACTTTTGCGTGCATGGTCGAAACAACTTGAGATTGCCAGGGTATTTTGACTAACTTATGCCAATATTATATACGAGGTTTCATAAAATTCTGACCACCCATTTTTGAGAATCAGAAATTTCTCCAAAATTTCCATTTTGGCGTGTCTCAAAACCAAGGGGCCGACCTCGATTTTTTAGCATACAGATTTGGTTGAGTTGAACTTTATGCATGGTTATAATTCAATTAAGGTCCTCTATTCACCCACACACTCACTTTGGAAAAATGACTTCAGGTGGTGGACCCCCAATTTCAACGTGGTTTATGGGAATCCAAGGTTGGGTACATAAAGATGTACATAACAAGTAGACACGGATGTAAACTTGGTGGAAATATTGGTGGTGTATAGGTAGGTTTTCTAGGTATTCATTCAGGTCCATATATAGATTACTGTGGTTAATGCGCTTGTAATCTCTGAAGGAGAATGCTTTTTTCTTTTTCTTCTGTTTTTGTATATCAATATAAGTATTTACTGCACAATGATCAGAGAGCTGAGGGTTTGTCACATTGGTATTGATACACATTGTAGGTCTGTTAGTAATTATTAAGTCAAGCATTGCATCTCCTCGTGTTGGTTCAGTCACAATTTGCTTTAGGTTATAGCTTTTCATGATATGTTCTCACATGCTATAACATCAGTCATGCTTGAGGTTAAAATCGCCTGTTATTATATGCATTTTGTCAGTCTTGTTAAGTTCATCACATACTAACCTTATGGCTTCCATATCCGATTTAATGGTATCCATGTCATATTTAGGAGGTCTGTATACACAGGCTATAAGAAATGCTTTGTTATGTTCACTTTTTATATTTTACAGTTAAGATTATAATGGATGGCAAAAGCGACAACTTCTCCTTTAGTCTTATTGGGTTGCTCAAAAGACCGATCTTGTCTGTATATTACATAGTCAGGTATGGGAGGGAGTGTTTTGTCAATTGATAAAAATGTTTCAGATAGGCATAGTACGTCAATGTTATTTTGAAGGAGCATATTTTGTACATGTATGAATTTGTTTGTGAGTGATTGTATATTAAGATGCGTTAAAAATATATTATTTTTGGAATTATTTAGTCAGTTGTGCTTGTCTGTGATGTCTGTAAGAGTAGTGATGTCAGGGCTGGATGCGTGTGTAAAATTTGCTGCTCTCATTTGTATTTGGGCAGGATTGAGGCCACCATTGTCCATTTCAACAGCGTTTTGTTTTCCAGGCTTTCTATATGATGGATTGCCAGTGGGGTTTGTGCACGTAAAGTCTTTCTGTGTATTTGCAAGCACGAATGGTTGTGGTAAGATAGGTAAAGGTAGTTGAGGTTGGATAGGTAAAGGTAGTAGTGTTGGTGGTATATAAATTGTTGCTGTGTTGTGCTGTGGGTTTTCATGTGAAGCTTTGCTTTGAATTTCTGCTTGCTGTTTTTTCCACTCTTCTCTTCTTTGCCTTTTCTCAAATTGTTGTAGTGGAGTCAAATCACGAGTGACATGTCTTTAAAATTCTGCTTATTCTTCAGCATACTTGCACGATATATTGCTGCATCCACTCCATTTGCACTACCTAGTCTGATTTTCGCTGGACGTATTTTATTATTTTATTAGTGTTTGTAGGGCCGATACGAAAATCCCGTATGAATAGTGTGTTTCGTGGACAAAGTATGCTCATAATGATATTTATAGTGTGTAATGCATTACCATTTTCAGGTATCCCATGTAGAATGATGTTTGTCATTCTTCTCATTCTCTCCGTTTTTTCCATCATGTCATTATATGCACCTTTAAAATAACTCACACTCTCTCTTAACTCATCAACTTGCATTGCCTGGTCTTCTTGTCTCTCACACAAAACTTCATGTTCATCATGTAAGGCTTACTGTCTTTGCTTTAGTGTACTTTGTTCACTTCTCACTTCGCACACTTCACTCTCAATGTCACTTATACGCTTGCCTATACTATCCAGCTTCGTACACAAATTGCCTGCAAAACTTTCAAGCTGAGCTTTCATGAACATTTTTAAGTTTTCTTCCATGTCATTATGTTTTGGTTGTTCATGAACAGACTCAGAGTGAAGACCTTCCATACTGCGCCTCAATACATTATAACCTTTAGGTATATTATTTAAACTCATATTGCTTAGTATACTTTTGTAAAATGTATATTTATGTTTGTAATCTTTATGTATGTGATTAAAAAAAGAGCTTTAAATTATACCAGACACTTTACTTTAACTGCTCAATAACTTTCACTCAATTTACTTAATTGTCGATTTTTTTATATTAACTTGTTATGCACTTTTTCCTGTTTGAATTGATATATAGGTTAATATTATGTTTTTATTGCTTATTTTTTAAATTTACTTTTTACGCGAGCAGTACAAACACTTGACTTACACCTGTCACTACACTTGTCACTGAAATGTCTTATTTTATAAAATATGAAATACACTTTAGTTGCTCCAACAATGCTTCTCAACACTATTCTTTGATGAACATCACGCAAAGAACATCATGAAGGTCAACATGAAGAACCAAAACCATTTCTGGATGTACGAAAAATGTTGCATAACAAGTGTGTGTATCACCTTCACTAAAATCAACAAAACCTATCATCTGATTGATTTATAATTTTTATTAATAAATAGGAAATCAAATCTGCAAAAATGGAAGATTAATCGTTTGCCGTAGTCGTAATTTTAAAATAGAATCTACAATATCCAATGTACTTAATAATATAGAAATATTTAAACATTTAATAATTTATTTTATCGATACAATTCAAGCAATACATTTAAATAAAAATGCACATTTATGTTATCCATAAAAAAGTGATGAAATTTGTCAATTTGTGGTAATATTCTTACCGTTATTAATCGTTTAAAACTAAATCCAGAAAAAACGAGTAAATATTTCAAAGAAATACAATACCTAACTTTCTCGTAATTCAACAATCATGAGTGTTTCCATAACGATTCAATAACGAGCAATGGTAACATGTAACAATACGATTACTTTTAATGTCTTGTGGCTTTGGCACAGGCAAAACGAAGAAAAAATATTTACTTCGGCGTGGTTCGTGTTTATCTCTAACAATTACAAAAAACGTTGTTAGGTAACGTTACTTACTCCATTGTTTTTTCGATCCAACTGGACATCCTTTTCATATCACGCCACCACGAGTTCAAAATATTTATTTCACTTTTCCGGACTAAGTGAGTCGAATATTAATTATCCTTTTAAGCTACCAATTTAAAACAAATATTGATTTGTAGCTTAATTACTACATAATTCTACTGCCTTTCTTTGGAAAACATAGCTTTGCTAAATCAAGGAAATGTGATAACTTCAGAAGGGCAAATCAATATTTGCTAGTATTTTAACAAAATATTACTTGTAAATTTACTGTGCTATAATCTGTAAAGTGTTTAAAAAATATATGTTTATATAAATTTATCATCTGGCTTATTTAAAGAAATATTTTTCTCTCTGAAATAAATCAAATCCTAAGAAATTAGCTTATTTGAAATTTCTTATATAATTACTTATAACATTATCAAAGTTAATAAACATTGACCTAATTTAAACGGTTGAAAATATGTTTACCACACTGCTCATTATAATCGTAGCAAAGTAATTACCACGAGCTTCCATAAATTGGACTTTTATACAACCATCCAAAATAACAGGATGTAGCTCAGCCAGTATACAATACGACATCAACATGGACAGATTAAACGATAGTATTTGCTTTCCAACACTGTTAAAATGAACTACCAACTTGTTCTAGAAATTTTTCCCAAATTTGGTTTCTATCTTTGCCTAATACCTTATCGATTACATCGAGCCCAAAATGGGAACTTTATCGCAGAAACTATTCCTCTTCAAAAGGTAAGACTGAAACTAAAATGTAGCTCTAAATAGAAAATTGCAACTGAATTTTTATTTACAGATAACATGCCTCATTGTTCACCTTACAATATTATACTGGTGGTTAATCCAAATTTACAACAATATCAAGCAAGTTTGGATGGAACGGAACACATATCCCGGAAATGTTCTACCGTACTTTCTAACAATGTTTACCACATGCCTTTCAATGTCAAAATTTATCTTACTCTACCTACATTGTTTCCGCCAACAATATTTACTTCGATACATAAACGCTTTATCAAAATTTTCTACTAAACAATATCACAGCACGTTGAATAAACAAAATTCAAAGGTTAGTTCAAAATTTTCAAAATATTTATTATTCATAAAAACAATCAAAAAATATTTTAACAACTTTACAGGTCTGGACAACAGCCGTGATCACTACTGCACTAGGTGTTCACACGCTTTACGTGATAAACATTGTGTTTCTACGACCAAAGTACGACATCACCTTGGACAACACTTTAAATAGAGTAAGGAAGGAATTACTACCAGGTCAACTAGGAACTCTTTTACCACACAACGACCATTCAGTTGGAAATTATTTTGTGTCTGTTGCATCATTGATCTTTTATGCCATCAAAAATTTACAAGGCTCCTATTGGGCACTTTGCTTTAGCACTAGTATTTCAGGGCTTGTGTATATTAGCATGGAATTTAAGAAACTTACACAAGGCAAACGTGTAAATGTCGAATATGTTCGAAGAACAATCAAATTCGCAGATTGACGAGATACCACAACCAATTCTATGGATATCCGTTTATGCTGTTCTTGCTCTCGTTTTTGTTTTCATGTTCCCTTTCGATTGTGAGCAATAATGGAACGTTTTCGTCTCGTAGTTTTGGATACATAATATTTCGGGTAATGTGGATTGTACCTTATCTGCTTGTCATTTTGCCTGGGATAATTTTCATCAGAAATGTAAGTGGTTTTTTGTTATCAATACGTACTCTGTACTTCAAGACATATTTGATTTAAAGTTTATCTTGATACTTTAGATGAAAACCATTGGTAATATATTGGAAACAGGAATACCACTTGACTTACGCTCTCAGTTAGTATTGCTGTACATGAGGAATGAACAATTGTGCAAAATAAGGGCGCATGTCATTCCAGTTTCGTTCACAATTAGATTAGATTGCTTTATGGTCTTTCATAGTCAGAAACCTGATTTCCTACAATGGTGGATAAGGTATGATAAATATATTTTTCTTGTAACAAAGTGTGTTTTTTGTATGCTGAAAACCGGTTTTGTTTTTCAGTTTGTTGGATTCATAATGATGATTCTGATGGTTACCATTATCCCAAGTTGTAATCAGTCAATCACATAAACGACAAAATACGGACTGATGAAATAGTTTATTGTAATGATTTCCCATTTTGTAAACTCTCTTTATTTCTGTATTTTTTGAATGAAAAAACAAAATATCCTGCCTGAGTTTTTTTACGGCACATTTATTTTAAATATTTTCGTAGTCTACATTAACAAAAAATTGAGAACCATAATACATGAACTTAAGTAATTGTTAGTGTGCATCAATTTTTAAAAATCCCCACACCAAATCCGTGCGATCACTTACTACTCCTTTCCAAAAAATATGAGTTGTCCAACAGATTTTTGTTTATTTTTGTGGGCAAATTTGATGAATTTTTAATGACGTTTTGGAATTGTTGAGTTTGTCTGACATATCGTTATGAAAAATCAAACTTATGGGATAAAAAAATATAGTAAAGCGACTTTAAAGATTTTTAAAATCATACTTTTGTCCATACTTTTCAGACATTACCAGCAACATGAACTTTATCGAAACCATTGACGGAAAAAGCTTATTTGCAGACATAACAAAAAGGGTAAGTTCTTATTTTTCCCAGGATTAAAATTAAGTAGAACGTTAAACATGATTTTTAGATGAATTTATTTTTAGCAGGTTTGGGCGCAGTCAAAAAAGTTTTTCGAAGGTCATGGAATGCATCTTGTGTCAATTACTAGTGTAGCTCAAGGAAGGGTCATTACAGAAGCTTCAGAAGGGTCACCAAGGATAAGCTGAACTGGCGTAAGCCAATTTAACAAAAGATCCCAAATTACTTCACGGTTAAAAAATACTTTTTCGTATAGAATTTTGAACTGGCGGAAAGGACAAGCAAACATTATATTAGTTAATTTGGGACCATAACGATGAATTTGTCAGTCGTTAGAAACTACCGGTTAAACAACGGAATGAAAACATGCCTGGCCCTTATCGACTCGAGCAAAAGTGAACTTTTTGATTTTGAAAAATGCTCCTTCAAAACTGGTGTCATTTGTGAGTGGATTCATGGAATTGCATAAAATAAAAATGAATAGATTGAATGATTTTTAGCATTCAGTCAAGTAATGTTCATCATTTCAGTATTGGAAAAGAGGATATGTTTTTTTGGCTGGAAAAAGATCTCCAGCCAAAACAAACAAAAACAAACGAAGCTAAAATAAATCTCATTGAACAAAGTCATCAAAAACGAAAAAATGTATTATAGTAACATATTCGAATGTAGAATCTTCGCACTAACATAAGCATGTGACCAAATAACGTGTTTTTTACAACACACAATCAAACCAACAGTCCAAAGTTTGATGTTCTCTGATGTTCACCATTGTATTTTTGTGTTAGCTGGAACATTTACAATATATAAAAGATCCATATCGAACTTTTTGTAATGTAGCCCTCGCTATGTCCTCAATGTGTACGCATACTCATCATTGAGAACACCTCATGGCATCATTCTTCCCATCTTCTCAACACTCATGCATGAGACAGAAGGATTT
>JAQFZG010005446.1:0-10332 GCA_034695465.1 Entomobrya nicoleti
CTCCTAATTGTATCGTTCAAAGTGTTATGTCTTGATTGTCGACCTGCACTGCGTATACATGATAATCCATGATGACCTTCTTCCGTGACATTATCTCCACATATGCATTTGTGAGCCACGCAAATGTTGCATCCTAATCGCAAGGCCATTGAAATACGGAAAGTATTATTATCTAGCATAGTTCCAATAGCTCGAGAGGGAAGAACATTTAGCCACGCGTTGCTTTCTTTCCTAGTTGTAGTGAGAAAAAGCGCCCGTTCCTCATCCGACTTGAAGGTCATATTGTCACATTTCAATTTGCATAAATACTGGTCCCAATTTTGTTGTGAAAATGGGAGTGGTGGGGTGATTTGGTCTCCGACTTCATTATGCCATAAGGATAATCCTTCCTTGTAGTAAGCAATATCTGTAACGTTCTGAGTATTAGGTAACATAAAATGAACGAGAGCAAATACGCTGTTAACTGAAGAAAGGAAAGCAGGCAATATTAGGTCACATAGTTTTCGGGCACCAATTCCACCAAATTTGACAGGAAGAGCAGCCCAATTCCACTTGTCGTCATTTAGTTGAGTGTTTATCAAATTTTCGATTGCATTTTTGATAGTAACATCCATTTGATATAGTAGATCTTTTTCTTTCCAACAAGGAGTAGTACGAAGTAAGTACATCATCTTGGGAATAGCGAGAGAATGTTGCAAAAGATAAAATCCTACGTGGAAATTGACATCAGTGATTCGACTCAAAAGTAGTTTAAGCTGTTCAAATTTCTTGTTTAGCTCGGATTTAATAGCATTCTCAGTGATAGGGGCTCCTAGTAGAGATAGCTTGTTTACTACATCTATTCCTGGTGACAATTCATTGAATTTCGAGATGATAGCTTCGTCAGGGTCTCCACAAAAAAATAATTGACACTTGGCAGGGTTGATTTGCAAGCCAAATTTAGCACATTCATTGATGACAGTCAAAAAATCTTGATGGACGATTTCAGGTTCTCCTCCTAATAAGCCATCATCTAGATACCACGTGTTCAATTCTGAAGCCAATTTTTCAACAATGGGATGAATGACCAGACTAAATCCAAGTGACCCTGCGGGGTCACCTTGCTGCAAGCCAACCTCAGACATGATTATTTTTTCCCCATAAAATAGAAAAGAAGGATTGGAATAGCATTGATGGAGAAAAGGATAAAGCATTGGCGTTTTTTCTTTAAATTGATGAAGAATGTTGTCTCTTTCCACACAATTGAAAGCATTCATGAAGTCCACTTTTAAGATTACTTTGTTTGATTTCAAATTGTTTGCTACATACGATCTTACTGCATGCACAGCTCCTTCACAACCACCCTTAGTTCCGGGTAATTCACAGACTTGGCAGACCTATAGACAATGCAAAATTCATCTGTTTGATTTTAGAGTTTTTTCAGTTGTTATTGTGTAGGAGAAATAGTTTCCATGTATGCTCACCTTCCACAATGTAAGCTTGGATTCTGCTAGGTATGTGTACGTTACAAATAGTCTCCATGATAGCCATTATGGCGACTCTCTTTATGACGTACAGATACCTCCTCGGGATTTGCTAGTGACGGACTTGTTGTCGACGATACTATTTCTCTTACATAATAAATCCAAAATAAAAATCATAACACCCCCGAAAAGGTATTTTACATTGGCTTTTATTGGTCTGCATATATCCCAAGTCTGTGGGGTAATTTGTTTTAATGAATCATATCATGTGATAATTTGTAACGTTTCTAAATAAATATGTTTTCGAGATATATTTTCAGTTTCTTGGGTTTGTTGATTCTATCTTCATGCTGGAAGTAGATGACGATGATGAAGAGTGGCCACCTCATGGACACCAAACATACATTGTCATTTCTAAACATAAAACACGTAGCACTTGCAAACCATCAATCAATCTAGTCAGTGATTAAATTAATGTCTACGTTATCACCCCATTAAATGTACACAATAGATGTTAACTGAATTGCTACAAGTGGTAAAATAATATGTATCTATACAACATGATAAAAACATTTCTCATTTTATTGTGCTCGCATCCGACCAATTCATTATAAGAAACAAGTGGTTTTCGGGCGAAACATGAATATTTTAAAAAGCACTATACTCGTATTATTGACAGTTGCGCTTCTAATGCTGGTAATTATACAACATAAACTTAATAAATAGGCTTTTTTGTGCGTACTGAAGTATGTATCTCATGTTATAAAATCAGATTTGACATTTTCCCTTATCTTATTTTTTAGACCAATGGTGAAGCTAAAGGAAACAAAAAAGGAACAAAGAAACCAAAAGTAGCAGAGGAGGCGTTCGATGTCCGACGTCGTTAGGACTCAGTTCTTAGCACAAATTTCGAAGTACGAGAAAAAACACATTGATTAAATAATGGAAACGATTTAATTAACAATCATGCTTAAATTACGATAATTCTGTATGGATTCAAATCATACACATCTTACCTCTTATTGAAAATTCCAAAAATACAATAATCGATCAATGTAAATAAATTGTCGTTTTTTAATGTCCGAGTTTTAAAGCAGAATGATTATAATCATAAATGTCAAATTAGCCCGCTGTTTAGGAGCGATCATAACGACGTAGCTGAAACGATGCGACTTATAACGAAGCTTGAGGTGGTCATTGGTGTTGATAATGAAAAGCGCATTTGTCACATGACATATGTTTGATGTTGCGAACTTTGATCCCGATTTCTGACCTTCTAAGGTCACCTTGACCAAAGTGACATACAAATCGTAATCAACTCAACAAGAGCTTTCGATTGGGCTATTAAAATGTACAGTATAAACATGGTGAAAACTTATCAGCATTAAAACTGAAAATGCTATCGTTATCAAAAATCATTTATCAGCAGCAACATCAGCAAGTCAAGTCATTCCCAGTAAAAATATTATGATGATCAATGTCAACTTTTTTTACAAGTCTGCTCGCTTCACTCTCGACTATCTCACTTCTACCCGACTCTCTGGCCTGGCCGCTCGCTCACGCTTTCATGCCATTTTTTTGTCTGCTTTCACTTAAGGGTCGAATGGATATCCCTTTTATTTCTCGTTTTGTATTTGTTTGTGCGCGTAAAAGATTTTCTTGCATATGGTATGCTGCTTCACTCTAATCATCATTCCCACCACTGATTTTTTAAAGGTTTTTATTTTCGATTGTCACTTTAAACGGTTTGCCGTTATGTTTTACAGAGTTTTTTTTTTGCGTAACTTTGTCAGACATGTTTTAATCATATCATTAAAAACAATTTCAACTTAATCCGTATGATACTTCATGATCTGAATCTCTTCAAAGTTCAACCATTTACAAGGGAAATTGCTGCTCACTGAAACTGATTCAATACAAAAGCGAATTTTACTAATGACTTCAAACTTGTACTGGCAAATGCACAATCGCATGTAGTACAGAGTATTTTTTCTAAATAAATGATTTAATTTGCCTAAAAAGTCAATTAGAACTAGAACAAGATGAAAAAAAAAATTGAGAGTTTTTGTTTGTATGTGCATACCTGCACACGCTATTGTACCACTTCGTTTTTCTTGATCCCTCTACGTAGGGCTCCAATTTCCAATGCTGGCTTAAATTCATTGAGAAATTGTTTGAAAACTATTTGATATTGATTGTGATATTTAGACATGCGTGAGTATGTACATACACAAATACTCATGTGATGTCTGTTGTGGTGATTCCGATTATAACGTAGCTGAAAGCGAAGCTCAGTGGAGTATTGACTTTAACGCGTTTGTCTGTCTGTCTGTCCGTCACCACGATAACTCAAAAACGCGTTGACCGATTACACTCAAATTTGGCATGGAGGTCACTATGGTCAAGGGCAAGAACCCTATTGATTTTCATACCCCCTCCCTATGTCAAACCCCAAGGTCAAAGGTCGAAATCGAAATTTTTCAAATTGTACATCTTTCCTTAAGTACAATTGAGCAATTCATCGATGCTGATGGTTTTCATGAAGTTACATTCCCATTCACCCAGTTTCATCAAACACATAGCAAGTTAACATTGATTAAGCTTCCATTCTTCTCTGTTCTACCTCTCTCCGTGGTACCTTTCTATTTTAACGAGCGTCCACTCTCTCGAGATGCTTTGGTCTGATGCGATACCTATCTATGCTAACGAGTTTCCACATTCTCGAGATCTGATCTTGCTGTCTGTGTTCTCAATCAAGCAAGCACAAACACTCTCATTTTTACAACCATGCATAATCATATCATGAATCATCATCATATTATTAACGCACGTAGTGTGTTTCTATGATTAGTGTGTGAGTGGGAGAAAGAGTCTGTCTGTCCGTCCGTCTGTATGCACGATATCTCGAGTACGCTTCATCTTATTATCATGAAACTTTGCATACAAGTTCATATGGTCAATTGGAAGAACCCGATTTATTTAGGGCCAATTCGGTTGACCCAGGTCAAATATAGGTCAAGGGTTAATTTTTTTCTTCAAACAACAGCCTGAAGCCAAATTTTGTGGAGATGTAGCTCTAATATAGAAACATTGTTATGCAAAGTTTCAGTTGACCTGACTCAACCCTTTCGGCCCCAGGGGGTCTTAAAGATCACACATTTGACATGATCTCCTACCTAAACACTTCAACCGATTTACATGAAAATTAGTATACAGATAGAGATAGTACTAAAGAGGAACCATGACGATTCTGGGTCAAATCGGTTGACCGTTACGGGAGTAACGGCTAATTAACGGTCCCATGCTTTTTAAATATGAAAAAAAATTGTACCAATCGAAAGATTAGAGTATCGGAATTCTATTTGTGGAATAAGGTTTTATTTTATGGTGAGCTCCAACTTAGGGTACCCTGACCAAGTTCTTTTTAATGGAGGGTTTCACAGCGTACAAGTGGAGGGTTAGACAGCTGAAATTCAATACATGGAGATAATTTGAGACTCAGAATTTGAATCTGAGGTCATAGTTGAGTTATGGCATTTCTTACACCAGAAGGTAAAGTCGTAAAAAATAAAGGTTTATCAGACTGAAACTTGGGAAATAATGGTAACTTGAGACGCTGAAGTCGAAAAGGATTTTGGATTTCAGTTTCGATCTTTCGTACCTCCGAAATGACGGATGGTTTGCTTATCTTATAATTGTTTAGACGATCTAGAATTTTATTTTAATTGACGCCCATGTTGTGTCTTTTTATGTGATGAAGATATACAATACTGGGAACTTTTTACGCATGTGTTTAGTACGTTGTTATTTGAAAATATTGAATCGCCGTTGTGAGTTATTGTATGCATCCGTTTTTCTACGAACGCATACAACGGAAAGTTTTTCTAGAAGCCCAGATACCTTACTGGGCTTTAATTAACCTAGTAGTGTACATTTGAATAGCGCAATCGAAAGCTCTGGTTGAGTAAATCACGAATCATGTGTCACTTGGGTCAGAAATCGTGGTCAAAGGTCGCCATGTCAAACACATGTCTTGTGACATATCATTCGAAAACATTTTTCGTTGGCAACAACAATATTTATCATTAACATGCATCGCATCGTTTCAGTTCCGTCGTTATGATCGCTATTACAGCGAATTTATTTTGGTCGTAGTAATTTAATAATTAATGTCTGTACCTAATCGCCTCATTAAATGCACACAATAGATGGTAACTTAAGTGCTTGTAATTCAATAGTTCGTCAAAAAAGTGGATCAAAAACTCTTCTACTTGCCTTTCGTGAAAT
Source organism: Entomobrya nicoleti (assembly GCA_034695465.1). Classification (NCBI taxonomy): domain Eukaryota; kingdom Metazoa; phylum Arthropoda; class Collembola; order Entomobryomorpha; family Entomobryidae; genus Entomobrya; species Entomobrya nicoleti. The sequence goes on from JAQFZG010005446.1 coordinate 5,751, forward strand.
CTTAAATCTTTTGTTCACATAAGTCATTCGTAATTTGTATTAAAAGGGCAGTTTTTTCAAACTTAAAAATGCGACTGTTTAAAACCAAATTCGTTTTCTTATTGACAGTAGTTCTTCTTTTGCTGGTAATTTTACAACGAAAGCAATCCAATATATTATATTCAGTTGTGTTTAACGTAGATAATACAATATTGAAAATCAAAGTTAATATTTTTGCAATTTTAATAATTTTAGAACAATGGTGAAGCTAAAGGAAACAAAAAAGGAAAGAAAGAAAAAACCAAACTAGCTGACGATGCATTGGATGCCCGACGTCGGTAGGATCCAATTTACAGCACCAGCAGGACAGAATAAAGAAGAACGTATCAAACAGCAAGTGAGAACGAATTCGTCACCAAAAAATCTCTTCTGAATCTGAATCTTACTGCACAGTTTTCTTCTATATAAGTATACATTGAAAATTTAAATAGGAACTCAATAATCAATTCATGTAATTAAATTTAGTATCTTCAAGCCTGCAATAATTTGTAATCATAAGTTTTGGGGTAGAATCATAATGTAGTGCGAGTATATGTACGCATGAGTATACTAATTTAATAGTATTTATTCAATCTTTAAATATTCATCTCATTACTTGAAGACAATAAGTGCTAAATGAACTGGTTGATTTATATCAAGTATTATGTATGTAGCAATATACGTTTTAGGATTAAATAACTTTTCTGACTTCTACTTCGTGGAATCTTGAATCTTGTGCTTGTAACAATTTGTTTCAAAAAAAGGTCTTGAAGATTGGAGATGCGGCTTTTAAAAAATACATTCTTTGTCTTATTGACAGTCGCGCTTCTTGTGCTGGTAATTTTACAAACAAAAATAAATATATAGGTTATGGTGCGCGTGGTTATCCCTATAGAGCGTCAGTTCTCTATAGGAAGTGTAAACAGGGTCAGAGCGCAATAATCCTACATTAGGATTCTGTCGCCTCGGTTTCCGAGCCCTGCATACCTTTACCTTTTTACCTTTAATGGTGCGCGTAGCTTAATTTTTTTTAAAGAAGTATTAAAATCAGATTTTCAATAATTTTGTTAGACCTATGGCGAAGCTAAAGGAAACAAAAAAACCAAGAAACCAAAAGTAGCAGAGGAGGCTACCGATGTCTGGCGTCGTTAGAATTCATCTCATACCATGAATGTATCAAGATAGAAGAAATAACGAATTTATTAATTACTGGAAACGACTAAATGGTAAATTTTAAAATTCCGATACGTTTGTTATAAGTACTCTTCTAACGAAGTTGCTAGACGTAGTAAAATATACAGATTAAATCAATACCTTTTTCCTGAATTGTGTCAACTTGTGCTCACATCAAACATATTTTTACTAAAAACAGTTGTCGCGTCACAAATGACGAGTAGAGCATCTTTAACAAAGGGTCTTTGTCATACTGGTCAGTCATTCATAAAGTAATTTCTATACTTTATCATCTCATTAAATGAAGACAATAGATGTTAACTGAATGGCATTGCATAGAAGGATAATGTTCATACGCAATATATATTTCAGAATTAACAACGTTTCTCGTCTTAGTGGCATCTTAGACTTGGCCCACATCAGAAATATTTCCTATTTAAAAATAACGGAGTGGTTTCCAAGCTCAGAGATGGACCTTTTCAAAAACGCCTTCTTCGTGTTATTGACAGTCGCGCTTCTTCTATTGGTAATTATACAAACAACAAAAACGAAATAAAAGGGCTTTGTTTTGCTGAGTGATGTGGGTTTCACATTCAGATGTTTAAATAAGATTTTTTTATTTTCCGTGACTTTAATGATTTTGTTAGACCTACAGTGAAGCTAAAGGAAGTAAAAAAGTAACAAAGAAACCAAAAATTCCAGATGAAGCGTACGATGTTCAACGTCGTTAGGATTCAGCATACCATGAATATCCAGACAGAAGGAATAACGCGTTGATTAAATACTGGAAACAACTTTACAATTTTTAAATTTTACTTTTGTATGCGTGATACGTAATAAAATTACAAAAAAAATCAAACTATCTTTGTGAACCTTTTGCCTTTTATAACCTTCAAGATTTAAGGGATAATCATTATAATAAAATGTAATCAATCAGGAAAATACAATTATTAAAGTTGGTTACTTCCAGTCTTCGAGATTTTGTTTTTGATCATCATTTGATTAAAAAATCAGTGAAACTGCAAAAAATTCAAAATCATGTCAACTTGAAAGAAACATCCATGCATCAATATATAAGGAAGGATATACACGAGAAAAGATACTTTTTAATATTTATTTCATCCAATCATGCAAATGTTGGAAACATTATTTTCCGTATTTCGGTAAGCCTATTATTGCCACTACCACCCCAAGTCAAAACCTAAATGCCCTTGAGCCTAATATTTTCTGACAACTGAAAAATGGTCACTTGCGGATTTGTAGTGAATAATCCCGCAACAAGTGTCCCATCTCCCAGCCAAATTTCACGTGAAATCAGAGTTTTATAAAGAATTTAATTTATGTCGTTTCAGATGGTGATGGTATGGTGAGCTCTTAAGATCAAAATGACCATGTATAGATATTATTAGTTATGATGATGCCAAAATGCACTTTTTCGTAGTAATGGTACTTAACTCAGAATAATTTCATCTTATTTATCCAATTCAATCATAAGTTTGGATTATTTGACTTTTTATTTATTTCAAGTTCCAGAAACATCAGTGCAAAAACTGAAAAAGGTTCAAGATGAAGGTGGGGAAATTGTTACCGAAACAGGTGTATATGTCGGTCAAATCATTAGCGGTGTATTAGGAGGTGACGAACGTCCCATTTTCGTAGGAAGTGCATCCTTCATCGATGAACCCAATGTACAACAAGGTGTTAGCACAATTTTGGCTAATGTTGCCCCATCTCTTAATAACATTTTGAAAGGGTGGGTAAGCCGTGTTCAGACCGCACTACATTCCCGAGAGAATAGCTAGCTCAAATGTTATTTCTGGAGCCTTTACCTGCCTTTACCTCTTATCAACTACAAGCCAAGAGGGGATGGAGACGATGAGAATGAAGAAACTTTTTCTGACTTAAAAAACAAGTTTAAAAAAGCAATATGAAATTTAGTAGAAAGGTTAGTACGTAGATGAGAAGGAAAGAACATATATTCTCTTGTGAACATCATTAATTAATTGTATTTTGTAATCGAAGTTATTACTTGTTATGAGTAAAATATAATTGCTAACTGCAAAAAAGTATCGATGATATATGATACGACAAATCGCTTTGATTTAGCTTTTTTTGGGTCTGTATAATATGTCAGAAAAGCCTCTTGGAGTGTTACCTCTTGTCGAAAAATGCTTGTCGAAATTTTAATAGTCGAAATTAAAACAGCCATTTTACTAGTCGAAAAGAAGTAGCCGAAAGACAACTTGTAGAAATTTATTAATAGAATTATTTTAGAAGAATATCAAAAACAAGAAATTATCTCTTTAATTTAAGTGTGATCATAAACATTTAGTTTTATCTTTTACAGCTGTAAGTTTTAACGGTATTTAAATCTCCTTTTTTACTCTTGGTTTTGTCACCCGTGTTGTAATGTATGTTTAGTCAAACCTAGATACATTATTGCTAGTTCACGTAATATACGTATATATAACTTGAGTTGTCATTTCTTCAGGAGTAATATATTAGTGTTCCGTTTCAGAGTCACGAAAATGTCCATCAATCACTTCAAGTCTACTCCTACTACCTTTACAGAAGCCGTTATTATCTTTTTTACAACAAGCCGTCCTGTACATGTTGATCTGTCTTTACACTGATAGTATTTAACACAATTCATTCCCTTGATCTTTCAACGATAAGTTTATTGGCGTTTCTGGAAATCGGTTGTATCCACAACTTGAGAGTCCATGGTTAAAAATGAATACTTCTGAGTAAAAATGAAACTGTGAGACAATAGTTTTGAGACAAAACGAACATTTGCATGTTCAGAAAAAATGCGACATAAATGCAAATTCGACAAGTAAACAATACCAGACCATATTCGACAAATGAAAATTCGACAAGAATTATTTTTTCGACAAGAGGTAACACTCCAAGAGGCGTTTCTGACATATTATCGGCACCTTTTTTTTGCAGACATGGTATGGTTAGAAAATTACGAATACAAAAATGCAGTGGACATAAATTGTGTCTGGTTGAGTTTTCCTGATCCTTGTCACTCATTTCCGGAGAGCATAAAAAGATCGACATTTTTTAAAATTCGATCATATTACATAACATTACTAAATGGCTGAAAATTTCGTTGAAATTGATGTTTGAGGGCATAATTTCCAATGTTTTCCTACTTTACTCTAACTAAAATTACCAAAATTCCACGTCACGACAAACTGCTACTTTCGATGATATTTCTGTTATGTAGCATCTTTAGCTTGCAGATTATTCGGAAATAGGTGTATGTTTTTGATCAAGTACGAGTTTCATACATATCACATATATACTACTAGGTTATCTGGCCCGTCCCAAAGGCCGAGCAGGCCTAGAAATTTAGGCATTAACAAAATCAAAAATTTCAATA
>JAQFZG010005447.1:0-10331 GCA_034695465.1 Entomobrya nicoleti
TCTTTTTATACAGCTGAACGATCTATAGTTTTGTTCTGTACAACCAATGGCGCCATTCAAAAGCAAATTCATAAAAAATTATCCCATTGAATAACTCCGGTTTTAAGATATCAAGAACGTTTAAATTTCTAAGATTAACATAACTTGATATTCACAAACACATCAATATATATTTTTTAAATGAAACATTTAATACAGAGTATTTACCAAAAAAAGCAAACATGTTGGCTACTAGGCAGCACCGTTTTTCTGCCGTGGTTTGGGTATATGAGCATCATAACCCAATTCATCACCGGGCAGAGCACACGTTTTATTTCCAACGGTCATTTAAGTGTTGTGTTTTAAGTGTTTCTTGGAATCTCTGTAGAATATAATTAACAGAATATTTATTTGATTCAAATTTCAATCAATTTTTGAATTCGACGCGCTTAGTATAAAATTTACAAGTTGTTTTTAAAGATGACGTCCAAGTTACTTCTAAATATTCTCATTCTAGTTGTCCTTTTTCTCGATCAGGATAACAAACAGGTGAGTTAACATAATTTTCAATGTTATCGGCATAGCTGTTTTTTAAATTTGAACGAGTGCTCATCTAAATTACCAAATAAATATATGCATTTCAAACAGTTTACCCAACATTCTTAATTTTAGCACGATTTGGTGACTAACAAATCCGTTTTTTAATTACACATTCGTTAAACGGAAATTCTTAAACTTTTTCTGTGTGGCTACCTACAATAATTATATTTTTTCGTAAAACTATTTTGCTATTTTGTTGGTATTTTAGTCACCATAGTACATTAAAAAAGTGATCTGAAAGTATGCACATACTCATTGAAGTGTGTAAAAATATAGATTTATTGATTTTAATTTTTTTTAGGAAAACTGCGGTGGCGTTATGCCCTATGTGAAATTTGAGACTCCAAAAGCATTTTGTTGCAGCAAACTATTAGAACCATCTAGTATAGAAGCAGTAACCCTGTTGGAAATTCAAGGAAATCTGATGCAATACCAAGACCCGGACAAACTAATTGGAATCGGTTGCATTGACATGAAACCTCTTGCTATATGCGTTAGACTGCTTATAGCTCCAGAATTGACAGCAAGCCAGCCAGTTTGTTGTGACGGGAATGGTATAAATGGTTTAGTAATTATCGGCTGCACTCCAATTAACGTAAATTCAAGGAAAAATGAGTGCAACACGAATTTACAAGCGAAAGATTAAATTATTCGCAAGTTTATACTTGTAATTCAACTTGCTAGACTATTAGCGAAACGTAAAACTGTAGCGTCAAAGTACTTTGATGTACAGTTATTTTTGGTATTTTTTGAGGCTCCATTTAAGATTTAAAAACGTATTTTTAATTTGTTAGGGCAAATTGAACTAACTGCTTTTATGCAAAATAGTACTAAAAAGAAAAAAATGTTTTATTTGAGGTAAACCAACAGAATAAAAATAGTTATTTATGATATTTTTTATGTAAATAAAATAGTTTTAGATTAGTTGGATTTCAAGTGGGAGAATTATAACGATTTAGAATAAAATACAATTTTTCTATTATCATCATAATGTATACCTGATTTTCTCATTGTTGAATTTATTAATTCACATAAACAACAATAATTGTAATTGCTATCCTTACAAATATCCATCTTCTACTTATTATGAGCTTGTTTGTATGCTTACAGCTACTGCCCCTTAAACTTCGTTCATTTTCATATGACACTATCATTCTTAATACATATACACATCATATAATCCTTCTGTGTAAAGGCATAGTTATATTTCAAAGACAACAATCTGTCTTTCCCACAACACAACTCATCAAAAAGTCCAACCGGCAGCAACCTTATTTTACAGATAGTTTGTACACATTTTAACGGAGAATTCATTCCTTCATTTTACAAGTACAGGAAAGTATGTAGCTACTTGTTTATTGAAAAGATTCACACATTTGGCAAGGCTGTTTTGTATGTATTGGTTTTTATTGTATGCAGACAATTGAACTTACCACTTCATCACAAAATGCCCATATCCTTTTTATGCATTTTTAGGAGCCTTTTGTTTAAACTGACTATTTTAAAAACAATATTTGGCTTGACAAGCTAGTCATAAATATTTACATTTATTATGATGTGCAAGCTAATATATCGCATGAAAGATAGTATGTTATTCTCATACACAATATTTTGGAATCCACCAACAAAACATTATTAGCTTGTTCTTATGCTTGTTGCTGATTAACGTTTTTGGTACCAAACAGAGCAGACGTGCATTTGTTAGCCACCCTCTTTCGAAAGACGTGTTCCTAATAAAAAATATTTAAACTGATTAAAATCAAAAAAAAAATTAAACTGCTGAAATAATTTCCAAATAAATTTATTAGCCCAACGAATTCGTTTCCTTAAGAGATTATTTTCAAAATGGATTCTAAAGTGGTTCTCTCCTTTCTGATGATCACTTTAACTCTACTCACAGACAATTATAAACTGGTAAGATAATTCTAATCTGTAAAATTTGTGAATAAGTGTAGTCGACATCAACAAAAATTTGTGTTACAATTTTAACCGTGTTTTTTTGTAATTTGCAGGGAAATTGCAGTGGTTCAGCTCCAATCATAAAAGATGCTGTAGTCGTTTGCTGCAATCTTTTGGGGGACTTGTCTACTCCAGATGTGACAGATATGGTGGGACATTCCGGCATTTTACCAATAGAGGGCGTTTTGTATGGAGTGTTCTGCACAATCGACTTACCAGGCGTAAGCTGTTATGGTCAACTGGCTCGCTGTGAAAGTTTCGAAGAATCGAATGGATTAGGAATTAACTGCGAACAAATCAGTAATTATCATATAACGTAATTTATATCTTGCTTTCATCATTAGTATCAATTCATAAGGTTAAGCCGAGCAACTCCAGTTAATTCTGATATAAATTTTAAAACTTCAATTGGTTTTTGGATACTTGCCAAAGTTTTCTTCAAAAGGGGATAACTTGCAAAAGGGACAAATATTTAATATGCTAAGGATAAGTTGGAAACTTGGTTGAATTTAGTGTTTGTATTCACAATGTTGCTAATATGTCAATAGATCCTAGATTATTTTTTTAAATGAAAACTCAACTCCTAACCTGTGTATAAATTCTTTTTTTAATGTTAGCTGCCCGTTTTTAGTTAAAAGTTTAAAAACATAAAAAACACAATTTATCATTTAGTTTGTTATTATAAGGGTTAATGGGTTATATTAAATATACAATAAAAATTTGTAATGATTTTTTACAAAGTAAGTTTTTTTTACAAAAAAAAATTATATTTCATAGAAACTTTTTTTGCTGGTTTCATCGTACCATATATATTCTTTTTTTAACTTCAAAGTTTCAGTACAAGTATAGCGCATATTTACTTTATTTGTAGATTCATTTTTTTTGTAAACACTCTAAAAGTACTGAACTAATGAAAGTAAAAAAAAGCATAAATACCCACACGATTGCTAAACCTAAGCCTTTAAACAGCTTGTTCGTTATGAAATATTATCAGCTGATGTGTATTCGCTTTATAAATTTGTTCTCAAATGTTTTATTGTTAAACTATACCACGGTCAATATGTTCAGTCAACAATCTAGTGCAAAAAATATATGAGTTTGAGCAATGAACTATTGATTACATAAGTATTTAATTGGTTTACTTTGAATCAAAGTAAAGTTGGATGAGAAATTTTGATTTATATTGTCATTATAATTTCTTCTAGTTTATTTCATTTCAACCAATTCATGCGCCAAAAATACGGTTTTTTAAAAACATTTCTTTCCCAAATGAAAATTTCAGTACTCTTTCAATTCAATCACAAATATAATACAAATTATAGTCTGCTATACATAGTTGGCTTTCTTATTCAGTACAAGAATATATTTCATCACATACTGCACATTGGCTTTTATAGAATTTAGAGAATCAAACTTACTGTTTATGCTTTCTCATTAGCTTAATGTTTAAACAAACTATTCCAAGAAATATTTAACAAGGAAAGGTATTTGTTCCTTTTTAAAAGTCAAGCTGACTGAAAAATTCATTCAACGTATTCAATGTCGTAAAAAGCTTATACCAACCTACATATGCATTTTAGTGAATCAACTTGTAAGACACCTCAGCATATTGTAACTGAAAACGTGTGTGCTACTTCGTGATATCATGACATCATACAAAACTTGTATCGGTTGTTTAAATGAGATTATGATGCTTGGGCGAAAGCACAAACTCTAAATTTTCTATTAAACTTTTTGAACGATATATCAATTAATTTCTTTTTAAATAACATCCAAAAACAAATTATTGGTTGCAATTGATAACTTTAATTGTTAAACTACTAACTAATGGTTACTACGTTGGTTGGTTATGATAATCTTAGATAATTTTAAAGGGAGAGTTTTTATTCTCCAATTTTAACAACTTATTCATTAATTAGCCGTTTCTTATCCTTCACAAGTCTTCATCTTTAAAGTAGTGATATTTCCTTTAAAATATGTTGTCTGGCGCGTATTCATGTATCCTCTGGCTTACTTAAGTGTTATATTTAAGCATATAATTTTTTATCTTATTTTTTATCAAAATGCAAACTGATTTGTTCTGAAATAATTTGGCAAAAAATGGATTGAAAAGTTTGATTGAGAAAAGGGCATACACATTACTTGAATACATGTTCATAACACAGAGTACTGTTGAAATGTAAATTTTCAGGGGAAAATATGTGGAGGGTGGAAAATAAGTATAATTTCTTATATGCTGACAAATGCATTACCTTTTCCCCAATGCATATACACACCATATAACCCTTTTACATAAAAGCATTGTCGAATATCAAAGGCAACAATTAATGAACATCCACACAACTCATCAAAAAGTCTGACTGGGACCAACGTCCTTACGAATATTTGTACATATTTTAAACAACCCAACTCATAGCAATAAGCCAACAATCACTATTCGCTTCTCTGTTTTAGTGTTATTATTGTTTACCAACGTTTTTGAGAGGATGGTAGACCTAATGAACAAAAAGAGGTCTTTTCATATACAACCAATTCATTCATTTTGCAAGACTGTGTGTATGTATTGTATTTTATTGTACGCAGACAATCAAACTGCATACTTCATCACAAAATGCCCATATCCTTCGTATACATTCTCATAAGCCTTTTGTTTAAACGAATTATCCTCAGAGAATATTTAAGAAGAGTAGGCATTTATTCTTGCACTTCTGTATGACTGTACAAATCGACTGGTCAAACTGACTGAAAAACCCGTTAGACTGGGTTGAAATCTCGGAAAAATATCTTCTGCCAACCTACCTATGCATTTATAAGTTTATGTGATATGATAAATGAATATAAAATATAATGAACATATTTCCTACTTCCTCACACATAACCCATTACAAGAAAACTATGTCATTTTTTATAACGAAGCTAATGATTTTTTAAGAATAGCACAAATTCGAATTTAGTCCTAAATCTATGCGTAATTACAATCTAATTACATTTTAAAACATGTCTTTAGAAAGGACTGTAATGCAATTCAATTACATAGTTTAAATTTCGATATTAGTTATGTAAAGAAAATTTGCCTAAGAGTTTACGTAGAATGTAGCAATTAGTGCTTGTAGTTGAACTAATTTAAGTAATTCATTGACAAAAATGGTGATACCAAACCAGTTTATTTTTCTGTAGTTGATATTTCCTTCAAATTGAAGGTCTGTTGCTTAATCATATTCCCTCAAACAATTCTTAACTTGTCTATGTTTTTTTAAATTGGTAATTAGTTTATTAATTACCAATTACATTCATTTATTTTACATGCAGAGGAAACTTTTTAGCTACTGGTTTATTGATAAGATTCTCACATATTGCAAGGCTTTGTGTGTGTATTGGGCTTTATTCTATACAGACAATCCAACTCTCTAACTTTGTCACTATGCTCATATCCTTCTTAACATCTCAAAAAAAAACTTCTACCAGCTGCATTTTTGGTGAACCAGCTTGTCATGACATCTCGACATATACGATAAATATAGTGAACATATTGGATACTTGTCTTTTCATAAGCCAGCATATCAAAACTATATCAATTTCTCAACTATATAAAAAACTAAAACGAATTATGTTTAAATATAGCACAAATTTCAATTTACCCCTAAAACTGTAACTAGAATAATATAAATACAAATATATTTTAAACATTAAAAGCATTGCAATGTTGAAACTGACGTAATGGTTTATATTTTGAGATTACTTTTGTTTGATATTTCGCCCAAAATATTACTTTGAAGAATTCAAACACTGCTTATGATCGAACCAATTTAAATGATTAATTGACCAAAAACGGAGGTACACGAATAGTAGTCTTGTTGTAGAGGTATGCCATTCAAAGAGAATGTCTGCAACATAATTAGGTTTTATTGTCCGCTAGACCATCAAAATGCATTTTCTCATAAAAATAATTTGAATTGTCGTTTTGTTATAGTACTTGCATATAGCAAATTTTATCTCTTCTATGTTTCGTATTAGAATTTTACAAACGATTTTTTATTGTAATTTTTGATCAATTTATGCAAACGTTTTCGCGTGGAGATTTTATTTTGAAAACTAACAGTTTAACTTAAAGATTTCCAATGTCTTTTATATATCACTGTCCAGCTGCACTATCTAAAAAATATATTCTTTACGACCAACGGCTATATTTAACATTAATTGCACATACGTTATTTGAATACATATTCAAGAGACGCATACTGTCATATTGTAGAAATCACAAAATAATTATACCTTTCCCAAAACTCATCAAAAAGCTTCCGAATGCGGACTGGCACCAAAAGCACCCAACTTAGTTCCAAAGATTCTATTACTTCACTCGTATTAATCCCGTTTTCATTATCTCACTTCAGTTTATTTACTTCTTCCATCATTTCTGACTACAATGTTATGGCTAAATGAGAAATAGTATCTTTTATATATATTACCTGCTTACTTCCTTTACAAAACCTTATATTTTGTATGCCAAGAAGTGAGTTTCTTCATCGCTTTCAACTGTTTTATCAAGTTGTGCGTATGTATCATTGTATCTTTACAATATTTCCAACCCAGTCATTTTAAATACAATGATTTATGCGTTTCTTTCAAATCATCAAACAAAATGTCTGGCACTAAAGTACAAAGATTTCACTTGTAAGCTTGAAATAAGTATATTTCGATATCACATAGACATAAAGATATAATGTATTTTGTAATCTAAGTAGTGGATTGCATTTTCCACATCATCCCTAACATAAAAACAACCCTTTCTTACACCTATTCATACATATTCAAAAAAGAGCATGCATGGCACCATCAAATTTAATCTACTTTAAAAACAAATGGTTTTGAACAAAAAGTTATAAAACATTTGACGGATCATCTAAAGTACCTAAAACGCAAAGCTGATAATACTTTATATTTGGTTAGAACTGTTTGAATCCCTTTTTATGCATTATGAGTACATTGATCGAAAAGCAAATGCTGAATATTCGTAAAGCAAAATTTAACTCGCTCAACTAAAGGGGTTAATGATTTTTGTAGGTATGTAGTGTTAAGTTAACCGTAAACTTTTAGTATAAAACCCCGATTTCTTTGTCAATGTCGTTCATTCTTGTTCAAGTCTACTATCAACACGTATCACAAACCTATTGGGCAAAAACAGAGCAGATCTAACAGACGATTTTTATTTTGACTGTAATTATTTTGATAACTTTTTCTAATATCTGAACAAAGTTTACATAGTATCAAATTTTCTTAGTATATTTTAGCCTTTTACCAGAAAAAATCGTTTTCAACTGATTCTTTCAAAATGAAGTCTGCATCCAGTCTCTGTTTATTACTCATCTTTTCATCCCTCTTTTTGGAGTTCGACAACAAACTGGTAAATACATTTATAATACATTTATTTATACATTTATACATCAGTCATTGTTCCTTAGAAACTTATTGTGTGGTTTATAGGAATATTAATATTTTTACTTTGAATTTTAATGAGAATTTCTTTACTTTTTCTGAATCGTTTAAACAGGAAAATTGCGCTGCCCTTACTCCAGTTGTTAAAGTTGCAACCTATTATTGTTGCAACTTTGTATTCCAACCGCCTAGTACCGTCATCCAAGTAATGCTGGGATTATTTGCTTTTGACATAACAGTTGTCGATGTATCCAAGTCAAACGGTTTAGGATGCACTGCAGTCGCACCATACACCGATTGCCCCACAAGTAACTACGTGTTTTGCCAAAACTATATCAGCGACATAAATGTTGGACTTGACTGTGTGCCAGGCTAGTAGCAAATGAAAAAGTTCTCATCAAATTCTCTTTTACGTCAAAAGTTGCAGTTTGGAAAAATAGTATTTAAATTGTGTCGGTTCTTTCCAGCAAACAAGTATGGTTTTTCGTTGTAATTAAAATTAGAATATTTCGCAAACCACTGTTTGAAACTTTTAATCATATCAACAAAAAACTTGTTTTAATTCGTTAAATTTGGGTGGTAAATTTTTAACTGTCATCTGTGTAATTTACTTGTTGACTTCAGGTTCTATTTGGTTCAAGTTTACTTGATTGACATGAGAAAACTTAGTATAATTCAACGTGTGTCTATATTTAATTGGAACAAAATAATTATGAGTTGAAAGTCTGTTTAATTTTTCCATTCGTATTAGTTTAAGAAAATTACTTGTAAGTCTGATATTTTTTTCAGTGCTCTATATATCAGGTAATAAATATATTATGTTTCAATTATCTTCATGTGCGTTTTACTGAATATCATTTCATTCATACTAACTGAAATTTAGCACCAACGAACCACATGACAGCACCAAAAACGAGTAGGCTCAATCATTTGTATGTTGTCTGGATCGTCTTACTGCATAAATAATTATAGTTTCATTGTGTTGATTCGTACATCCCAATCGTAAGCCATCATTACTTCATTTCAAACAGCTCAACAGAAACATCACAACGGCCAACAAAGCCAAAAGTGAATATTTTCAAAAGGTAAAAACCAGTTCATTCATAAAAACGCATTCAGTTTGTTTCATTCTCCTGAAGGATTACACTGGCAACACCCGCTCTTATTTAGATGGAATTGGAGATAAGGCATTGGAATATGAATATGTGAACTTCGTAAAAAAAATATTCAAGATGAGCTCAACAACTAATTTCATTAGGCAGTTGTTGTTAGAAATATTTTTAAAACCTACAAACATTCCGTCAGTTTAATTAGTACATTTAAAACTTTATACAAAATTTTCACTTCACTGCATTATTAGCTAGCCGTTAATTCAGTTTTCATGCAGACTTCCTTTATTGTATGCAGACAATCAAACTCACTATTTATCACAATGCCACAACCCTTCTTATTCATTTGCATAAGCCTTTTGTTTACATTGATTATCCTTAGAAAATATTTAACTGGGAAAGGTATCTGTCATAATTTAATTGGAATTTGATTCCCACTCATATTTGTAAATTCATTTTTTTAATTATTTGAAAGAATTATTTGTATTTTATAATTATTTTAGAGATTGTATGCTTCATTTTTTCTCTCCAGTTATTACATATGACTGCATAACATTCTGGTCAAAATCCAAATATATTCTCTTATGAAAACAAAACATGTTGTTTTGTGTTCGCTTTGCAATTTGCTTTAAGAGCTTTATCTGTTTATTTAAACTGCGCTGCATTATTTCAGTCAACATTCTACTCCATTGAATATACCCATTTAGATAGATAATTCCCTCAAAGGAGATTTTATTTGACGGTTATAGGGAGCAAAGCTCGCCCGCCATAATTTCAGTATTCATATTTCACATTCAGATAAAGAGGTATATAACATGTATGAATTAATTTGTTTAATATTATATATATATTGATATTAGTATTAAGTTTCTAAATATTCTTTTTTAATTATAAACTATAAAAATGTATACTATGCATTAAAATATTATTAGATGGACATAATCTATTAATACAATTGAGTCCAGTTCGAAGATGTAGGTATATTGAAAACATTATGTGCAATCTATACATACAAACGAATAACGGCCAAGGCTCAAAACACACATTTTTAAAAATTAATTTAAAATAAATAAAATAAACATGACTACACAAGAAATACAAGAAAAACTTTTTAATTAAACGAAAGCTTTGTTTGAAAGAAAAACTGATCAATCACCAAGTAAGAATTGTCTAAGTCTCAGTAACGTATATACGTAGTTACAGACTGTTTTCACGAAATCTATATCGTAAGACCGAAATAGTTTGTGTGTA
>JAQFZG010005448.1:0-10331 GCA_034695465.1 Entomobrya nicoleti
GGGTTTTAAAAATTTCTCTCGTGGCGTCCAAAGTAAAAATGTGGTCCACACAGCCTCTACCTTTCCTAAAACCAGCTAAATCTCAGCTTTCCAATATACATATTATGTATGTACCTATAAAACTAAAATATCAACAACAAGAACAGCACAAAACGGCTAAAAAAATTTAAGTTGAAAGCTAAATAATAGATAGAGAGAAGAAGATGCATAGCAATATTCAATAATAGTTTACTACGTTCTGCATTTGTCCTCCGACAACAGAGATAAGTAAAGTAACCACAAAAAATATTTTTGTTGAAGAGAAAAACCTAATCAACATTGTCAAAGGAGGTAGTCATCCTCTTATTTAGAATTTTCTTTGCTAAATCATCACAATGATGGTTTTGGTTGTTCATGTTGTTGCTTTTCGTTGTTGTTGTTTGTATAAACAATGAGCTTGATGATGTGATATCATACTAAAAACTGCACAATGACTGTATGATAATGATCATGCAGATACCTAAATATTCTCGTGTATCAGAACTGTCTTTCTTCGTTTGAAAAAAGTGCTTTTTTTGTGGTTTTATGGTTTGAAAAGAGGAAAACGTTCAAATGAATTCTTGCAGGCTGTCAGCGAACCAGTAAGCCAACCAAACTATGAGCAGCGCTTTCGACTACGAAATCGCCACAAAAGAGAATAGAGTAAGTGCATAAGTCGTGAGTGACGCTACTTAATAATGTTACTTGTATACAAATGATGACAAGGATGATGATGACACCGTCATAATCAAAATATTATATATATATATATAACATAGCTAATAATACAGTATGAATCATGCATACAACTTCAGTTTAATTCGAAAGCATGGGAATTTAAGAACAACTTAAATATTTTACATGATGATTATGCATTGCTTAAATACATATATACTCTTTCGCTACTAATATTTTTTCTTTCTGAAAGGTTTTACCACGAGAGAGAAAAAAATCTCTAAACATCATCACGTCGCAATGTGTCACCATGATGAGATTATTACGTGAAATTTTCAATAATACACATCAGAATACTATTTTTTGCCATCATGCTAAGTTTCTTCAAGACCTCTCTTGGTGTACCTTGTATGCAATTCTATGCGGCAAATCAGTTCATTTGCTTGAGGAGAACTTTATATTTTTGTCTTGGTCTTTTATAAGCAGCCTTTTCTAAGCATTTTATGTCATGTCGATCAATGTTCTTCTTTCATTTTTGGGTTTCTCGTAAACTTAGCAGAACGCCCTCTTCTCATCTAAGAAGTTTCAATCGCGTCACAAATTGCAATTACTCTTATTACCTTTACCATTATGCAATAACGTCCAAAAAGATTTTAATAGGGTAGGTAAATGCACTACTTCTACCGTAAACTGTGTAGATCACAAAATTCAAGTTGTAATCACTCATACAGTAGTGAACATGTCTGACTATTTATACTTGTATATTTGTGTACAGCCCGGAAAGCATTATATGCAACCTTCGAACGACCTGGCTCTATCTTTCCATTCATTCGGATCTACACATTCTTTGACCGTGGGCTTATTATAAATCGTCCGCCATACAAACATTAATATATTACACGGTATATATATACACAATACACATTGGATGATGTTATTATTATTACTGTAACTGAATATAGATTATAGCGATATGCTGATGTTCATCATATGCGGCCATGTTATTACTCTTATTATTATGAAGTGAACAAAAGCTTTGCAGAGAAGTAAGGGAAAGAAGGTGAATGGATGGTTAGCGCTCAATGATAATATCTTCTCCTTTCTTCACTCTCTACACATTTTGTGCATAGAGAAACTGAAACTTGCAAAATGATTTTTTCGGTTCGTAAATATGTGTGACGTCAACCCATATGGAAGGTTCACATTTACTCCTTTTCCCCACCACCACTATCATCTCCTATTTGTGCACATCTGTGTGTGTGAATTTTGCCAAAAAAGATTGCTATTTCTCCTTGAAGGTTTCGTTCTCGCGTTCCCTGAACGAAACATGATAACCCTCTACTACCACTGCAGCAATAACTGGGAAGCATCATTTTGAAATGCTCCCTACATTCCATTTTTCGGTTCTACTCATGTGAAAAATAAAATGTATATCTATAAAAGTTATACATGTGTCTGTGCTATCATCTTTGCTGTTATTACTTCTATTCCACAACTGCTACTCATATTCCGTCGTACTCCATTTTTTGCCTTTTCATATTTTCGTCCTTCCTCTCTTTTACCATTACGTATTTATATTACAATAGTAAACAGCACCAATATCTAAACTTATATTTTTATCTTTTCAAAGAAACAGTTGTACACCATTTTCATTGTGTAAAGTAGCTGTTGTTAACCTTTTAATATTTCACGTAACCCAATGTAAAGTGGTATAATGGTAACGTAAACAATTTAAATGTTGAATGTGTTTGTATACTATGGGTATATGTGCTTATGTGGAACTTCGATAACACCATATTTATATACTTCAACTACGTTTCTCCTATTGAATTGCTTATTTACTTGCTTTTGTATGTGAGTCTCGATTTCTTTCTTCGCTTTGTCCCTCTCCATGCTTCTTTTCTTTCTTCAATAACCGGAGAAATTATACGGGAGAAAACGTAAACGAGCGCTTTTCCTGAACAAAGCCATGCATTTGGCTGTTTGAGAGAATGTATAGCATGTGAGATACGATTACAGGAGATAGACAGGCGGTATAAATGCCTCTCTCCTTCCAAACTACCACTTGTTTTCGTCTATATATTCTACACATTTCAGTTACAATGCGAAACTATCAGTTTCTTAAAAATACAGAACGAAATGATCGAAGAAGGCCAAAAAGTAAATAGAAAAATATGCTTGCAAACCAGTGTGATGATGATGCAGCTTTTTTGCCTGTCCCGTATTTCCCTTCTCCTTTTTCTCATCTCTACCATTCGTTCACAACTACATTGCCACTACAAGATATAAATACGAACGCGGGTGCAAAACTTGAATAGTCTCTCACTACTTCTCTGCTATTTTTCTAATACTTCTTGTTCGTTTTCCTGCTAATGGATCTCTATATGTTCCAAGCCAAAGGGACGTCATAAAGATAAGGAGAGTGTAAATCAAATGAAAGACAAATATCTCCCGTCTTCCTGTTTCTGTGTGTGTACCCCTTGTGTTTAGCTGCTTTTCTCTCAATGCCAACCCAAACCAACGAGCATTGCACACAACCAACTAAAGCTATGGGCTCCAACAAAATTTCAGAGGACCACGAGCATTTTAGTAAACTTGTAAGAGTAATAAGTTTGTTGAGAAGTGGGAGTCGTAGTAGAAACAGTGTAGAAGCATGAATGTGTAGTAATAGTAAAATGCATTCCATGTGAAGAGTCTACTACTACTACAACTACACTACTATTACTAGTAATGTCAATGAGAACTTTTTCGATATATTTTACTTTTTTTCTACTACGCTACTATTACTCCTACACGGTTATATGAAATAATACGCTCTAAAGGTTTACTAACGGTGAAGCTCCCACTGAAGGGAATAGATGCTTGAACCTTGTCCAGAAAGCAATATGTATTTTAGTGTACGTCGTGCCATGTAAAAATGGCTACATCAAAGTTATATCTAAAACTGTACAATGCATTATGTAGATATGTTTGTATGCTTTATAAACAGTGAATTGTGTGTATGTGTTTCTCTCTTTCCCCTTCTCGTTATCTCGCTCCTTTAGCCCAGCCTCGATCTCTTTACTCTCTTTCCAAGCTTTTCTGGAAGGAAGGAAAGCCTGGAAGGAAGGGTGAATAAGCAAGAGAGACATAAGGAACAGCAAGCAAGAAAATCTTCGCAGCTTTCGCTCTTCGTACAAAAACAGCACTGTACAATGCAGGATCATCATCATCGTCACTCTCTCTGTCTCTCTTTCTCTCAACTCGCCGTTTTCAAGACAAATTTTTACAAGCCTAAAACTCAACTCTGAAGGCTAAGCTTTCTACTTCATTCTCCTCTCCTGTATTTATTTTTTTATAAAAAAATAGAAAATGATGATATTCAGCGTCTTTCTGCATCTGCTTCTCTTGAGCTCAACAACTTAAAACTCCCACATATCTACGTGTGTATTGTTACTACTACTATCATCGTCATCATCTTCAACAACTACACAGCATTTTTTTCTTCTCTTTTTTTGTCTATTTGCTCGTTCAGCAGCAACTGTAGCACAATCTATTCCTTTTTTCTCCGGAATATTCTGTTTCTTCAAAGTACCTGGAGTTTCCCTCCGCTTTATCTGTTCATTTTTTTAGTCTAAATGCAAACTCAATACAAACACACAAGATATATGTGTATATGTGCACCTTCAGCTCTACTAGTTTGGTTATAGTGAAAAAAGAGAAGGTAGATTGCTTGGAAATGAAAAAGCATGTTACGTATACAAGATTACTAGGGTTGGTGAATACGTTTCTTTTCTCATTTTCAACAAACCATAATGACTATGAAGATGATGATGGCAGAACTTTTTTTCTTCTTTTTTTGTATGACTTTTGTTTATACGTATGCATGGATAAATGTATGGAGCAGAGCTTTAAGCTAAAACGTTTATAAGTATTCAAGTAAAAATGTCCATTTCCTTATATATGTTACGTATGCAACACATAACATGTTTTGACTATGACGGCCGTTGTTTGGTGGGTTTTGTTACTTTATTCGTAGTGCATTTCTTTTCCCTGAATCTGCTGCTGCTTACTTTTCTGCTTCTTGTGTTTTCTTTTTCTTTACAAATATTACATGGGAATTGCAAGTTCAGCCAGATCTAAAGCAAGATATCTCATCAAGATTTACGAGAAAAGTTGAAATTTGCTGTGTGGCCGTAATAGCCTCAAAACCAAGTCTCATTGCAACTCTAGTCCCATGTACGTAACAACAAAAAAGAGTGTTTGTTTGTGCATGCATTATACAAAGGAAGTGAAAACACAAAAGTTGTATGATGGCACAAGCAAGAGTAGCGGCAGCAGCCTAACCCCTAGATTTAACTCTGTTATGCAAGATGATACATGTTTTTGGCCAGTGGCTCTAAAGGAAGTCGACGTCAAAAGTTCGCCGGAGATAGCAAATATGAGCAATCTTTTTACATGGTTTTGCAATGCATACATATTGTATTGGATTGGCTTAGAGGAATTGGGGCAATTTGGGAATAAAAATATTACGGGTGAAAACTATACTACACGACAAATAAGTAGGTATTATTATGCCTCTAGAAATACGAAGTACTTGTTTTGAACGACTTGAATGATACATTACTCAAAATATATATCAAATAAGTTATTTGTAAAAGTAATAATAATGATAATAAAAATATGAAAGAAAATAAAGAAATTTTGCGTTTTCAGATGCTTACCTGCTGCATTTTCTCGAAGTCGAGCCATGGGCGCTGAATATGCCTGGGATTGTGATGATGACGATGTCTCCTTCTGGAAATCTCTCTGCCACTTGAAGATCTCTGTGAGCGGCCACCACTCGTTGCTGCTGATGCCGTTAAAGTTGAAGATGTAACGTTATTAGATAATGAGGAGGATGAGTTGTTTAGAATTGGTGATGATGATGCTGAATTATTTGTAGCTGATGTTGATGATGATACGATGTTGTTTGTTGTTGGAGAAAGAGAAGAGTTATTAATAATTAATGTCGAAGTTGGTGAATGATGATGATGTTGATGATGATTATTAGTGGTTGATGACGGTAGCAGCTCTGAATGCAGCACCACTGGTCCACCACCACAATTGTTTGAATTTGGAATATATTTATTATTTATAAGAAATGAGTGAGGGTGGTGCTGTTGATTATGATGATGATTCTGAGCCTCATTGTTGTAACTAGGAGTTGTCGAGCTGACAGAACTACTCATGATAGGGTATGTATTGTTTTGCTGAATGTGATGATGGTCATTTCTTCGCAAGCCACGGAACACTCCGTGAGAACTGCCATTCATAGTAAGTGCACCCGGGCCTGAGCTGCTGCTTAGTGAAGAAACTATTACTGGAGATGAAGCGGAAGAGACGGGGCCACCAACAGTTGTTCCAATTTCTTGAATCTCACCGTTCGTTAACGTCACCCCACCTCCGGCTGATGAGGAGAACAGGAATAGCTTGGGTGGGGGAGACTGAGACCGACTTGGCTTATGAGCATCAACTGGAGGCGATGTGCAAAATTCTACCGGAGTGGACAAGGGGCGGAGTAAGCCCTGAACTTCTTCATCAGAACTGCTTGTACTCTCCACACTCAGGCGGTTTGCGGCCACTTGTGACCACTTACGTTTATTCTCTGAGCTGTTCCTGAGAACAAGACCGTCGGATGGCTCATCTTCATCCCCAAGGAGGGAACCTGCCTCCTCTGAACCAAGAATGACGTCGTCGTCTACCTCATCGTAACTCGTGTTGTTGATCACCTCCAATTCCTCCTCTGAACTGTGGTGATCATAGGCATGATCCGAGTCACTGGGCAGTGCTGAGTCTATGTTATAGCCGGACTCAAACATTTGACTGCTTACTGAGTCGCGGCCACCAGGTACTCCTCCACCAGAGATAGAATTCATAGAGCCGAGTGAATGAAACAATCCCTGACGGTTTTCATCCCATTCCTCCTCGTGTTCCATATCTAAACATGAGCAAAACCAGACAAAACATACATTGTATTGTATTTCATTACTCCCCAAACACCTCAAATCCCACTAGAGTCTCAAATACGACAAACATGTTTTCGCAACTTTGCAAAAATCATTTCGCCCCATACACCTACAAAATCTCGTAAAACATTTAAAAATAGATTTGTGACTAGAAATTTCTTTAAAATTATCGTACATTTGTTACAAGTATCCCTGATTTCCAGTAGAGTTTGCAAAAGCGTTAAAGTCTGGATCGGCATTTGTGTGGCTGGTTATTTCTGTATTGTCAACTTCGACAAAGTTTACTTATTTTTTTATTTTCTATTATTTGTTCGAGTACTGTAAAGCACGTTGTTTGCGTGTGCCTTTTCTACCGCGATTCTCTTATTATTTTCTATGAGAAAACCAAATTCCATAAAAATTAAACACTCAAAAAAAAACTTGAGAACAGTATTTTCTCTCTCCCTTTTCCCTGCTGCTCAATGAAATCTACAAATTTCTAAAGCATGCACCATCGCCACCACGATACCACCGCGAACGAGAGAACGAACAAACCAATAAAACAGTTTCACAACAAACAACACTTAGTTCAGTTCACAATTTGATTTCATTACAAAATTCGAAGAAAATGAGAGAAAAAGTTTTGCATCTCTCTTTTTTGTCTATCTTTCTTTCTCTCTTTCACTTTTCTTCTTCCTTCCAAAAAGTCTACCTCCTGTTTGCTGCGACTGCACACATTAAAATTAGTCTATTTTCTGGTTGTATCTCTACCCAAAACAATTCAGTCCAAAGCAGTGTTGCTCCTCACTGCAAACAAGTTTTGATTGCTTTTAATACTAAACTTGTGTGTAAAGAAAATCAGCGAATTCCAAGAAAAAGAAATCGAGTGAAACTGGAAAGGAATGTATTTTTATTTATTTTTGTTGTAATTTTTTTCTATAAGACTGTAGACAAACGAGGACTTTTTTCTCAATAAACTTAACAAATATTTAAAATGACATTGATGGAGAGCTGTAGTATGACGAAATTTCTAATTTTTATTGTAAATAAATTTCTGGTATTTTTCTCTATGAAAATCGGTGTATTACTGTAAAAGTATTTTTAAAGAAAAATTGTGTAGTGAAATATGCTTGGTTGGTTAGTTGCGTATTTCCATGTAACGTAAGAGTCTTTAGCGTTTTTGTACTTTTGACTATGTACAAAAATTGTGAGAGAAACCAAGTTCTTTTTTTCTGTCTCTATCTCCTATGAACGTAATGAGAAGACTTTGAAATATTTTGGAAGAAATTTTTTGGTTTGGTTCGTTGGTTGTGTGAACTGACTGACTCGACTGGGGAAACAAGAATATAAAAATAAAGTTAAAGCGAGGAGCAGATCGAGAGCTAGCTGGCTAAACACGATGAGAGGAGCGTAGCAAAAAGAGCAGTAGAGGAACTCTCTTCGACTGAAGATGTTTACCCGACGAGGGATGTGAAACAACTGCTGGATTTGCAGCAGTGTAGCTGTAACTTGTATGCTTTTTCCCGAGAGCTGAAGAGCAAGGAAGAACTCTGAGAGAACTGTGTGGAGAGAAGGGAAGAATGGTAGTGAGCAAGCAGCAGATTCTTTCTCTGCTCAGCTCACTCAGCTCAGCTCGAATATCGGATATCTAATATTTCTGGTGCTGCGTATTCCCTGCCTGCCTTGCTTTTTTCTTGCTTTGCTTCGGTCGGTGGTGGTACGTTTTTAGTAACTTTGCTTGGGTTTCTCTTGGTTAGCTATGCTTTTCGCGAGTCGAATGATCACATATAAACTTCTTTCTGTCGTTGTATCTTTTTCTAGTCTGTTTATATATTATGTATTTACTTTTTACAACGCAGCAGCAAAACTTCTTAACTGCTGCTTACAATTTTTGGAGGAAAACTGGCAGCGGCGGAGCGCAGGAGAGTTTTTATATGAGCGTCCTACCAACAACTCAAACACAAACGCACTAAAAGACACATACATAACAGCTTAGCTTTTTACTGCTCGTTTCTCCTCTCTCTGCTAAACTGCTTTATTGTGTATGTGTATACATTGTACATAAACATACATGCTTATTCTGTGCATGCCCAACAACTTTAGGAAAGGGGAGAACCAACATCATCAGCAGCAACAGAGAACACAAGAACATATCCACGAGTAATATAAGTACATGGACGGATATGATGGCTCTCAGCACACACACAAAGTACACAACAGTATGTGGAGTTGTTGAGTATGGATAAAATGGATAGGTTTTTACCAGCAGAGAGCAGCAAGCGAATGGGATGGAGATCGGGTTTTGCGTAAAGTTACACAATAAAATACACACACCAGCTACCCCACCACCACCACCACTATATTGTGTGTGTATTGTTCACTCACGAACGAAACGTAACGTAGTAATCGCCTCGTAGTAAAGAGGAGTAGTATTTAGGTAGGTGCTTTATTTTACGATAAGATGTGTAGTAATAGTAGATCGTAGTAAAGAGTAGTAAGTAGTAGTAATATTCCGTAACAACTTTGCTAGTTATATAAAAGTATTCTGAATGGGTATATTATGAATGTATGTATAATGGGGATATATATATGCATATATTCTCAACCAGAGTCTCTTCTTCGTTTCAACTTTTAACTCTGCTTATTTTTTTCCAAGTCTTCTTATCTATCGCTTCACAACTCGGTTTTTTTTCAATGTAGCATAGCAGAGTTTTTTTTAGATATGTACATTACATATATACAAAACAGACACGCACATCTCATCTCACACACAACAAAGCAGATGTAATATTAAATGTACTGAGAAAAACTAACAGAATGGGAATCTCTATCTTTCCCTTCCTTTTAACATCTTTTGAAGCTCCCTTTTCAAGAGCTAAATGTACACTGGCTGCATGGATTCTCTTTGCATGAGTATTTTAATAGATTTGATAGAGACAGCAGAATTTTTTCTTTAGCACGCTGAGTGCATGGCACTGTAAGTACCCACACAGGATAGTTATATTGTTACATACTGCAGTTCTGTATTTTGTATGATACCTTACTGCTAAACAAAAGAAGGCATGGATATATACATATAATAGGTGTGTGCATATTTAAGTAATGTTATATGGCATCTTCTCAACATTATTTCTTTGTTTGAAAGAAGAGTTACAAGATTTGGTTGTTGTGTTAAATTTTCCCAAAAGCTTCACATCTCTTCTTCTTCCTCTCTCTATTGCCTTTCTTTCTTCCCGTTTGGTGGTGATTACTAAGATACGATGATCCTATTCACACCAAGAGCTTATATACATAGAGATATCTACCATGTGTGATGCTACTGCTGTGTACTATGGACAATACGATATAATGTGTTTTTTTATAATGTTGCGTTCAGACTGAGAAGAAGGCAAAAGCCCGTATGATTGTGTTTTGATAATTCTGTTTACAGAAATGGATGCATGCTGACAAAGAGTGTACAAAATCCCCTCTCATGATGATAGGAAAAGGTAGTGTGATTTTTTGTGCGTTTACTTACTACACGAACGCATTCTCTCACTGTTTACTATTTTATTTTACATACCAAAACAAGGAATCTCTACTTAGCTGGAAGAAAATCATTGAACTATCATGCTACTTAGAATGAGAATCCCTCCTTGAGCACCCGGCACAGATAGACCAGTTATTTACTCT
>JAQFZG010005449.1:0-10330 GCA_034695465.1 Entomobrya nicoleti
TAATTCATTTTTGTAGCGCATTTACGCTACAATTGTAGCGTATTTATGCTACAATGAATGTAGCGTATTTGCGCTACGATTCTAGCGTAAATACGCTACTGATCCTCCACTGCATATGCATAAACTTCACTTGTAATGTAATGTATGTAAGCTCAAATATGAAAAGCTCATCAAATATTCTTGCAATTAGATTTTTGGCAGTGTCTCTACAAAACTATGAGCTTATGCAATAATACTTAGTAGTAAAAGTGTTAGTTAACAAAGTAAAAGAAAGCATGTACATATAAGGTCCACTGATTAATAAAACATGCTAAATTGCTAGCATGATTTAAATCGAGAAATGGCAAATGGAAAAGATTTCCAAATCCACTTGATTTTTAAGTACTTATGTTTAATTTCATTTATTACAAAACTCCACATAAAACGTTAATACTTTTCTATCGCATGAAACTTTACCACACAATTTAGATTCAATTATATCTTTACGCTGTACCTTAGACCGTATTGCTTCAAAAATATTGATGCATTTTCATCTACACACCAAATATTATCTCCTAACAAGTATACATGCCTACATTGGAATGAAGACACTACATGTTAAATTTACCTGCATTTGTGACATGACTACACTCTCCATTTCAAATAATTCATGATCAGCTTTTCTAATAACAAAATAAATGTTGCACTAACAAGTACAAACATGCAAACCACAAAAACACTCTTTAACATTTGAAACGAAATCGGTGTTTCAGATTCTTCACCACTTGATTTCCGCAAACTTGTTTCCCTAAATGACATGAAATACAGCTGTCCTTTCGTAGGTTTATCCACTCCTGAAACTCTTAAATTATCTACATTCCTAGAAAGTTTCTTCAAAACATTATACCTGTCAACTGCTACAAAGTAAGCTTTCATTTTGTACTCGATACCAGATTCGTATAATTTGGCCAAAGCCCTCTCAAAAATAGGTTGAAAATATGTGTTTCGCACTGCCCACGGAGCCACATATAAATAACCAGGAAAAAGCTTGGGCTGTGATACAACATTTTTAGGCATATAAAGGGTACAGATCGAATGTTGAAGATAAATCAACGAAGACTGGTCAATAAAGACAAGATCTTTGACGGGAATATTTTCATACGTTTCACCAATGTGTTGGCCAGAGACAACCTTTTCTGCAAAACTTGAAATTCCGATGTCATAATAAAAGACATTTTCTTTTAGTCTACTATAAGATTTCTGTAAAATAAAGTTCGAATTTTCTGATACATTTAGAACGGTGTCTTTAAGTAAGGAACTTCTAGTTAAATCCCTATTATCATCTGTTATTAGAGTAGATAGCGTAATTATATGAAAAGGCATGTCAACTAATTGTTCTAGTGAATCTGGCCATTTTGGATCAGTTGGCTTAGTTACAAAGCTGAATATTACACCTTTGTAAAACATTCCAATTTGAAGCGCTACAACAAACCAGAAGTACCATGTGCATAATAGTAGTTTCATCGAAATAAATCCAGTGAATCGATTTAAAAATATTTGAAAATCCGTGGCTTGATCTAAAACACTTGCAATTATTGAGGTAACAATACGCCAGTGGGAAATTACAATCAAGTTACTGGTTTCGCCTTGTATATACCTGGTCACTATGTCAAAAGTATGAATGCCAATTACTTTAGTTACGAAACACATAGCTATTCCACAAATAATTAGGAAAATCCACGTTACCCACGTGAATGGTTGTATCAACACTGCTGCGTGAAACCCCGGTTTGGCGGCAACGGTTATAAAATAAAACCGGCTATATCCAATTGCATAAGGTAGCCATAGCCATCTTTCAGTTTTCGCATGGCGCTGTGCGTCTAAAATTGGTTTAGATATAAAAAGTATATTTGTTGCTGTGCCATGCATTATTTCCAAAGATCCGGGACGTGCAAAAGTGTAGTTTAGTTTAATGCTGAGAATGTGATGCACACACATATCTATTGTACTAAATGTTATGGTATCTATGTCTTCTGGGAGTACTTTGTTACCAGCGAATCCCTCACAAATAAATTCACTCTGATCTTGTTCTTTTGTTGTAACACTTATTGTTTTAATAGATGCACCTTGCAGATCAGTGTAAATGGTTTTCCATAAAGTTGCAATGTCAAATATTTCTTCGTACAGCGGAACAAGTGGATTTTCTTGTTTACATGGTATGCAAACCATATATATTTTTTGCAAGGATTCAATGCAGAAAATTGGACCTGTTGTAAACAGAGGTGCTAATATTTCAGTATAGAAGATTTTTCTGTAGAAATTATTTTCTTTCGAGTGGTTGGTGGTGTTATAGTCTTCATAAAAAACGAAAAAGTCTGGCAATTCTCCAACCGATTCCGACTCTTTCATTTTTTGTAAAATAGTGTGTGAGTCTCGATAAAGACCTAATTGATCTACCATATACCAGTGGACAAAACAGGACGTGAATTTGCCTCGTTCATGATGACTTCTCAAGTTGCGACTTTTGCTGAGGTTATGGAGCACTTCAATTGACACTGAAATCCCATATTCGAAGTGTTTTACAATAGTAAAAGGAACATCAAAATATTGTTTATAATTTTTTATATTTCCAAGGAAATATTTTATATGACATGTTTGAAAGTTATCAAGAAAATTCTTCACATTAGATCCTACTGACACGGAGAGCATTTGTAATTGATTGGATAAGCAACTTTTAGCCAAAATAAACAGTAATGAAAGAAGTTGATTTATTTTGAAATATTTCATGGTTTAAACCGTACATATATGCTCATGTAAACCGAAGGATACCAAAATTTTACTGAAAACCGATAAAAAACACAAAGTATTCCAATAACCATCTAGTAGACACTTTCATACTTTTAGAATATGTGACGGCTCAGAATGTTTATTTTTAAGAAGTCAACTTATCCAAAGAAATTGAATTACACAATAATTTTTTGTGTAAACTAATTTCAAAGAAATCAATCTTTTATATAAATTACTTTAGTGCAATACTTAACATTGTAGACTTTAGCATAACCTACAAATTTACTTATATGCTTGCTCATGACTCATGATCAAACCCATTAACGTTTGATAAAAGAATAATTTATATATATTATAACAGGTTATTTCATAGAGCCAACACTTGAACATTTGACACGAAGATATTTCTAAATAATCAAATCCACTTGGTAGCACTTCTAATAATAACTTGATCTATGCATGGTTGTACGGTACGTCATAACCAAGTAAGGGTAAAATCGACAGCAAACTATTAATTTTTTATAAAATTTTGAAGAAATTTAGTAATTTCAAATTGAATGTTAAATTCAAAATTTACCTCTCAATGTATGTGGAATTCATGAATTGAAATCAAACTTCATATAAAGATTACAAACTTGGGTTCATCTATAAACTGTAATATTTACTGTCGCATGTTTCTCTGTCAAATTGTATTTTTGCCTATTTAACGCAAATTTATAAATCGAAATTTGATTTTTTTTAGTGTTTAAGACATTAGAGCCTTGTTTGCATGGGTTAACGAGTTTCGGTCCAGTTATGGAAAAACCAATAAATAGTTTCTTTGCGTTAATGACAAATTGCATTGCCAAAAGTTTGTCATGTCAAAATGCTTTTCAAGTAGGTGCTTGTATTTGCTTTAAAAGAGTGGATATTACATTCGTTCATTTTTACTTATTTGTTAAGTTAATCATATAGTGGGATTGAAATGGATGCAATGTATGTTTTAGTTTAATAATTTTCTGAACGCTTAGTAGCTTCAATGACTTCAATGATGATGATACCGATATTTTTTACTTTTCATGTTTGACGATGAGCTTCTGGAGGTTTTTTTCACTTGTGGAACGCAGTCAATCAGAAGATTATGAATGTAGTCAGCAAATGAAAAACAAATGTATTGAACATTTGCTACCAATTTTTAGTACTAGATTCTCCCTTTCTAAAATTCAAAAGTAATTTTATCTGTATAACTTTAGTAACCGAATTTTAATATTTATGCAACATAAATCGAATTCTACATTTTATAGCAAGTATTCTTGTACTAGTAAAATAATGTGAAACTGGACACATGGATACATCAGAATACATTATTACGTAGCTGAAAGCGAAGCTCAATGGAGTATTGGCTTTAACGAGGATGTCTGTCTGTACGTCACCACGATGACTCAAGAACGCGTCGCCCAATTTCGCGAAAATTTGACATGTAGGTCACTTTGGTCAAGGGCAAGAACCATACTGATTTTTAACCTTATGAGTAAAATGTCAAAGTACAAAATTTTCAACTTCGTCAAGTACCTTGTCAAAGTGTACGGTTGAATAGCGTAACCGATAGCTCTCGTCGAGTAGATCACGAATCAAGTGTCACTTTGTGTCACAGTGACCTTGTGGGGTCATAAATCGGAGTCAAACGTTCCAATGTCACACAGGTCATGCGACATATCATTCAAAAGCGCTTTTCACTACCAACAACAATGATCATCACCACCGTCGTTATAAGTCGCATTGTTTCCGCTACGTCGTTATGATCGCTCTTACAGTGGGTTTATTATATTTAAGTAATGGTACTTTTTCAATTATAATTGCTGTGTAAGACTATAAATAAATATAATTAAGTACAATATAAACATTCTTAACTAGTAAAATTCACAAAAATTATTACCGCAAAAAATTAGAGTAACTTTCCTGAATAAAAAAAATTCACACTTCACAAAGTAATCACTCCATTTGACATCCTTTTTTTGGTATTAATGGAATCATCGTATAAACCACAACATTCTGAATTACCGTTACTCCCACAATGCACACATACACTGCTGGGCTTAGCAAACCATATCCGCAGAAGTAAACATTGTTTATAAACGTTTTCCTTCAGTACAAAGCAAACTCCCATGGCGATCCCCGTCATTAATTTACATGCCATTACATCAATATATCTTAATAAAAATAGCTTGTCGCACAGTGAAAAAACTTTGTAAAATTTATAAACAATAGCTTAGGTTAACATTTATTTCAAGTTAATTATTTGCTCTGTTTAAATATTTCGCTTAAAAGGATGCTATTTGGATTTATATTCACCTAACATGTTAACTATTCGAAGTTGTGTAAATTTTTCGTCTTGAACATACTTTTAATTATTGGCATCAATGTCTTTTCTATCTACATGGTTTTTATGGTAGCACTCACATCAAATTTATAAAAGAATGAATATGCTTTCTTCCGTTTAATAAAGTATTCTCTGTTTTTTTGTTGTTTTAGTATGCATTTAATTTTGTATGTTCTCATGCTATTTGAGTTTATAATATATTATAGCTTTTATATCGAATGAAATTTTGAATCATAGCTAATTATAGCATACAAAAGTTTTTGGAAAAACACAGTTTACACAAACTAGTTCTCCAAATTCCGTGTTACATAAAAAACAGTTATTTTAATGATTAAATTGATCCAGAAGGCTTGAACACATTGGCGTGTAGCAAGAGTCTGGCTTGTACTCCTTGGTACATTCACAAAAATAGCTGCCGTCATAGGTGTTGGGATCCGCTGCAGTGCATGGTCGCAAAGTACATCCAGTCGGCCAAGAGGTTTCAGAACATGTGCAGTCTGGAGCGCCAAATTGTGGATGTCCAGAATTTCTATCACAGAGTGGAGGCTGTTTTCTGCAATTGCAGAGTTTATTGCAGGTTGTAGTATCCGCACCAGCTTCGTCCCCGGAATTGGACGCCAAGAGAGTACTGTTATTGCAACGTGGCTTGACACAGAATGGTTGATGGTTCTCGGGGGTACACATGCAGGTAAACGCTCCGGAACTGTCTTCTCCAGGCTTGCAGGCGTAAACCTGACATCCGAATAGAGGTGCTTCAGGTGTACATCTACACATTGGTCCTCCCTTGTTTGGAGGTGTAGCCCCTGGAACGCACTCAGGAATACAGGTGTCGTGGTAGGCCACACACGAGACTGGAAGGAGAAGGAGGAATAAGGCAAGGTTTTCCATGGTGGGCCAAGAGTGTTCGAATAGAAACTGAAATAAATAAAGGGACAATTGCCAAAATTAATATATTTACTTTCAAAATGGATCCAAATAAAAACGTTTTGGTATTTCAGACGAGTAATTGTGAGATAGTTACTTACGAGGTTGGTTTGAGATTTGGTTGCTGGCTAGTTGTCCGACTGCTGGGAAGGATATGATGTTGAATCAGAAGATCAACTGGCTTTTTATACTTGATCCTTTTTTATAACAACATTTGAATGTAAGTGCATAACAATCTTGCAAGTATTCCCTTATGTGTTGTTACGATTTGTTGATTTTAAGCATGTGGTTCGTGGGCCTTTTTAAATGCGCAGTGATTTCAAATGTCCTCTTTCAGGTACTTGTAGCTTGGTAACTTTCATTAGAAAATCCTGAAATATTTAGTTTTTGTTTCTTTTGAATGAGGTTTATCACAAATTAGAGACATGTACATTCCTTCACATGCATATGTATATTTTTCAGTTTAAGATTTTTAAATGGATCCGAAATATTTCAGTATTTTTTTCTAATGATGATATTTTGCATATAAGCTTTTAGCTAGTCAATCCAGTAAATGCTAGTTATTTAACATGAGAATCTTCTATGCATACAAACGCATTTAGATTCTTTTATGCATATAATTTTATCAATGATGGGATTCCTTTCAAACGAAAATCCTTTTAAATTTACATTCGAATTTTTAAATACGTGTGCACGTACAAATTTCCCCATTCACTTAAACCTCATTAATACTTACTCTCAACTCAATTGCGTCGGTGTTAAGTCATACTAAATATTATACTTTATAAAATTATGAGCAAGCGAAAACATCGCATATTGCATCGCAATTTTTTCATCTATGCAATCCTAAAGTCACCACAAATTAGATCACCAGAAAACATTTTACTGTCCAAAGTTTAAATATTTTTTTAAATCACCATTCCAAAAATACTGAGCATCAGCAAACATGATTAGAGTGAAGCAGTATTTATACGTGTAAATGTGTTTTGTTCCTGCACATGACTACTCCCAAACCACTATAGCAGATACTCCTTAAGCTACTGCTGAATCCTTTGGTAAATTGTAGCAGGAGCATAGGGAATTTAACAAAGCTTTTACTATCGATGTCCAATTTAGTAAGAGCATTGGTAAAATTTTATTAGGAGAACATTTGATGCACTCTTAGTACTTATGTTGACTGTGTTCTAGAAGAATATTTTATAGAGGTTTTATGCCGATAACACTTTCATACATTTACTATATTCAATATTGTCAAGTAAATAAGTTTATTGGATGCATCGATAAACTGCTGCTAGGCTTAGGTAAAAATTCAAATATAAAGTATAAAACGATTTTATTCCCAAATGTATCAATGCATTTATAAAAAATACATATGTATACAAGAACATGAATGCATTTTAATGCGTAGAAAACATGATGCTTCGATTATCACTGGGATTTACTGAACGAAACAGCTTATAGCTTACAAGCTAGTCCAATATGCAACATATCGTCCTTACAAAATAATACTCAAATTATTTTGACCCTTTTTCAAAACGTAAGCTAAAAATTATGCATATGCATAAGTAGGTATACACATGTTCCAAATATGGGATAAGCCTCATTCGAAAGAAAAAACTAAATGTTTCAGGATTATTTCAAGTTGTCAAGCTACAAGTACCTAAAAAAGTACTTCTTAAGCCAAGCCACTAAGCAGTAAAAAATGCATAAACCACTCTTAAAATAAACTAATAGTAATAACACATCAGTAAGTATTTGGAAGATTGCTATTCTCACACATGTATTTGTTAAGTAAACGGATCGAGTATAAAAAGCCAGTTGATTTTCTTATTCAATATCATATCATTCCCAGCAGTCGGACAAGTAACCAGCAAACATCTCAAACCAACCTGGTAAGAAAATATTTCACAATCTCACGTCGACCCTAAAAAGTATCCAAATATTTTTGATCTGGATTAATTTAAAGAAAATATATTAATTTTGTCACTTGTTTTTTTTCTCTCTATTTTTAGTATCTGTTCCCACACTCGGCCAACTATGGAAAAGATTGCCTTATTCCTCGTTCTCCTTCCAGTCTTGTGCCTGGCCTACCACGACACCTGTATTCCTGAGTGCGTTCCAGGGGCTACACCTCCAAACTATGGAGGACCAATGTGCAGATGTACACCTGAAGCACCTCTATTCGGATGTCAGATTTACGCCTGCAAGCCAGGAGAAGACAGTTCCGGAGCGTTTACGTGCATGTGTACTCCCGACAACCATCAAGAATACTGTGTCAAGCCACGTTGCAATAACAGCACGCTCTTGGCATCCAATTCCGGGGACGAAGCTGGTGCGGATACAACAACTTGCAATAAGCTCTGCAATTGCAGGAAACAGCCTCCACTCTGTGATAGAAATTCTGGACATCCACAATTTGGCGCTCCAGACTGCACATGTACTAAGGGACATTGGATGACAGGATGTACTATGCGACCATGCACTGCAGCTGATCCCAACACTAACGAAAACGACTATTTTTGCGAATGTACTAAAGAGTTCAAGCCAGACTTTTGCTACACTCCAATGTGCTCAAGTCTTCTTGATCAAATTAATCATTAAAAAATATAAAAATGTTATTTAAATGTATAATGAATTATTTAAAAACAGTTTACTTAAACTGTAGTAAGGAAAGTTTCTGTTTGTTATGGTATATTTAATATGCAATTGTTGTATGAATATATTTTTTTATAAAATAAATCTGTTTCAAAAACGTAATTAACACACAGTATTCTAAAAGTTCGGCATTTCGAAACGGCTTTTTATAATTCAATCATGTAAACCATCATTTACTCCTCCTAAATTACATACCTATGTGTTATGTCGTTTACATGATGAAAGCATAAAAAAATAATGACTACAAAAAAGTATCTGCTAATTTAGCAAGAAAAATATTATTCGATATTCCTTACTTGTCATGATAGGGCTTTTAACATTGTAACGATGCTGCAAGTAAAACTGATGCATACAATTAAAAGTATTTAAGTCTATGATGGAAAATTTAAAAAACAAATACGCAAGCGTTACAGATAAGGTAAATATAAACTCAAGTTTTATATTAGTGTTTTATATTATATTTCGCAAAAAATAGTCAAGTTCTATAACCGAACAAAGCATAAAATTAGGATTTAAAGTTCATTTTATGCTCTTGTTTGAAATACTACTTACGTTTTATGAAATTGTTGTCGAAAATTGTTCTAAGTACTTATTTGTAACACTGTCGGTATTTAACTTGTTAGAAACAGTCAACTTTCATCATCTGTATTTTAACGAAGATCTGACCTCAAGATACATGATTTAGTTAGTAAGCTAACGTCATTGTGCTGCAGATACATTATGCTTAAATGTCCCCAATAAAAACAGTTAGCTATAATAAATCAACGGAAGGAAAATACCTCTTGTTTTGGAGGTTACCATTTTTTATACAACTTGATGGTGTTTATTGAGCTTAATTATTTTATTCCGTGTCCTCAACTACAACACATATTCGTTTTGGTATGCATTTGCTGACCACTTTGCAATCTGTCTAAATCTTGTATACTGGCTATATGACCAAGTACTAAAATCATTGGAAGTTTGTCATCAAACAAGCAAAATGTAGAAATCTGTATAAACGTCATGTCATTCGTTGTAACAGATGGTTATATTTCCAAAGTTTTGATTAAAATATTATTTAATTAATCTCTGTTTGTGACTCTGTAAGGTGACAATGATGGCTTTCTTATAACAGGTAAAAATGAATGAAGAAATCATTTCCTGATAAAAACTTATTTCATTTTTTTTGTTGCTTTAGCATTTGCTTAAATATTTATGTTTTTCTTCAGTATAAGATCAATTATGTATTATTGTTATGATATATGAAGGAACCAACGTTCTTTTCGAATCATGCCAAGTTGGAAATTTGTAACGAGTTTAGCATTGCCGTACTTAAATACGTCTCTGTTATAATAATATTTTAAAACCAATTTATTTTATAAAATCTTCAAATCATTTCAAACTTTGCATAAAAATATATTTTATTAATTTGTTAATTAGAAACTTAACTAATCCCAGTTTAAGCAAACTGCACACATAATTCCTTTTTTCCATAAAAAACAACATCTACTCTAATGAGTAATACTAATTAAGAAGGCTTCCACATAATGGCGAGTAGCAAAATTCCGGTGCATAATCTTTAGTACACTCGCAAAACCACCAAAGAATCTCATCATGAGTATCCCCCCTTCTACAAGGCCGCATAGT
>JAQFZG010005450.1:0-10329 GCA_034695465.1 Entomobrya nicoleti
ACACTTTACTTTGTTTTTCTGTTTTTATCTATTATCCATAATCCATAGCATTGTGTCCGCAATTTACTTTTGGAATCGAGTTGGGAGGCAGGGAATAAAGCCTGTTTGAATATCGAATTGATTTGGATTGGAATAGCATCCAAGAAAAACATAACAACAAGTGAATAATATAATACAATACAAGCTATGTATATTACAGTTTACTGACTGCTGCGTTGGTTTTCTCTAGTTGACTGGAAAAAGGGTCCATTTCTTCTTGAATTTCATTGCCTCTTCTTAGTTGACTGCCTTAAATCCATAATAATACCCTTCCTTCCTTTCTCTCGTTTTTATTTAACTGTAAACAATTTCGTAAGAAAAAAACATGAAAAGAAAGAAAGCAGCAGTGAAAAATCTCATTCTAATAGAAAAACACTCACTCGTTCGTAGACAGTAAAAGAAAAGGAGAGTAAGAAAAAATGCACAAAGCATTTATTTCAATTTTTATTTTATTATTATATTTTCTAAGAAAGGCATTTCAAAACAGAGAAACGCGATTCACGCTGCTCCCTCAAATCTATTTTTCCATTTTTTATATCTAAAAAAGGTGTAGCGCTTATATAAGGCTGACGCTGACACGGCTCATAGGATTTTGATGATAGAAAAGAAAAAATATTATAATGTAATATCCATATTGTGTATACGCAATAAAAATTTGTTTCCCTTCCTTCATCTCGAATTTCTTTCGGAGTGACTCCACTCAGAAAATTGTATCGACATTTGAAACTAAAAGTAAACCAAGTGTATGTTGATTTGCATTCGACTAAAAAAATCTCTGGAGTCGCACATCGTGTCGTAGTTAGCAGTGGTGGAGGTGGAGGAGCTTACATACCTATATGATAGTTGCGTTGGTTTGAGATTAGATATGTTTCCGTTTTTCTAGTGTATTCGCTTTGATCAGTGTTCTGTATTTTATGATAGCTTGGCATGGCATATGTAACTATTCAACCCTCGGGTGGCGGTGGTGGTGGTGTGTCGTGTGTGGTGGGTGAAAGGATGTCCTTCGATTCCTATTCCTACCTAATATCACTTTATTACATGTTTGACTATTAGGCATGCATGAAGAAATGAAAGTATTATTGATTTGAACATTATCCGAAATGAAGGGAAAACGTATGTGGCATTGGCATATAATGTGTAGCAATCAGAGTTTGTTCTCTCTCTTGAGTTCTCATATTACTGTCACATAAAAACTTGCATTTTTTTGAACGCATTTGAATTGAATGAGGCATACGAGAACGAAATAGTAATGGCGCATTGCAAATGGATGGAGGAAATCGTAATAACGAAAAAATAAAATAAAGGTAAAATGAAACCTTATTTAAAAATTTCCCTTATACAAGTAGTGAAACGTAAGCAAAATACTTCATTTTTATCTACGTTCCATCATCAATCCAATTTCAGTACAACAAGCAATCATAATATTTTGTATATGTGTGGGTAGGTTTACTCCCAATGTTAAAAAAATATATCAACTAAAATATTAAGTCAAAAGCATTGCTGAGCTTTGTGTGAGAGCTTTACTAAAATATAATCTCAGTTTGTAGATTTGTTTTTGTGATGTAACATTTTTGTCCTTTCGACTTTTTGCCTAAGACGATGATGATAATAATGATTTTGCTCCTTCCTTCGCTCGCTCGCCTTAGTCAAAAAAAATTCTGAGAAAGGAGCACTTTCCGAAATTACCTCTTTTTGCTTCTGCGTAAATACCTCGAGAAGAATAACTTATGTAAGCCAAGCCAACTTACTACCTAGAAACTTCTTGTGATGGATTTGGGTGTACTTTTTCTTCTAGTATGATGTATTCAGTGTCAGATTGAAGAGGATCTAAGTGGAAAACTTTGAAAAATCTGTTTTGACATCTTTATACATTCATAAAAGTGTGCATTTGTACAAAATAACATATTATGATGCTCATGCTCGGTGGTGGTGGTGGTCTGGTGGGGAAGGCTGAGACTTTTGGGGTATATAAGCTTGTGAGAGACAAAACACATTTTTCATTTTTCCTCATATTTGTTCATAAAAGCTCTCTCG
Source organism: Entomobrya nicoleti (assembly GCA_034695465.1). Taxonomy (NCBI): domain Eukaryota; kingdom Metazoa; phylum Arthropoda; class Collembola; order Entomobryomorpha; family Entomobryidae; genus Entomobrya; species Entomobrya nicoleti. Next base: position 2,074 of record JAQFZG010005450.1, read on the forward strand.
GTATTTTCATCTCCATTCCATATATCCATGTTCAACCTCCTGTTTTTGTTTTTATAGTGTTTAATTTTCATATTCATATATTTGTATTCATACACTACTCCTGTCATTTATAATGACGATGATGTAAATACAATATGGCATGAGCATGGCACTGGCAGAGAGTCTTCTTGTTTAGTCTTTAAAAGCCTTTGTACATCTGACATCAAGAAGTAAGCATTATTTTAGCTGTGTCATAGTCATGTCAAATTGCATTTTATCCTTATCATGATGACGACAATGATCCCCGTGTGAGTAGTGTATGTAGTGATCTCGGAGTACAACTATACGATCGTAAAACACGAGTTTAATCCTTTTTCCCTCTGACTTGACTTGACTTTGACTTGTAGTCTCAAAGTAGTAATTTGTGTTGTGTTGTAACGTAACACACAAGCAATAAAGATGGATTAGCTGTTAAATTTAATGGATATTTCAGAACTATAGAATATGACGACGATGATGATGATGATGATAATGGCTCTGTTGACAAAATAAAATGGCGTCTTTTAACATTTTTATGATTTTGAACTATGCCCTTTAGACTAACACACTGAATTTCATGTCAATAATTTTTTTTTGCAGATGAATAATACAGTCCAAATGAAGCCGGCCGACAATGAGAATCGATACGACAGGAAGCTGTTTATCGGGATGATATCGAAAAAACTGAATGAAATGGACGTGCGAAACATGTTCTCCCGATTTGGTACGATTGATGACTGTACAGTCTTGAGGTTGCCCACTGGCGAGAGCAGAGGTAAATAAAGAATTCGTACTTTTTCTGTGTATTTTCATTCTTATTCTTTATATCCCTTTCGACTATTATTATTAGTCTCCTTCCTTGTTATTATTTATGTTGTAGAGCTCTATGTGGGCTTAAAAAATAGAGCAAAAAAAGAAAAGATCTCTGTATTCCTATTATTCGTGTTTTTGTGTATGCTACATTGCCAGCAAGCAAAACAAACTGTGATTTAATTTTATATGACACTTCTTCTTCGTGTTTATTATGTAGCCAAAAAAATAAATGTTAAGGCTATGTTTAAATGTTCTATATTATATATATTTATTTATATATTTTTTCGTTATTTAATGTATGTTTAATGTAGCATATCAGCAAAAGAATAGAAGACCAAAAATACAATGTAATTATGCCGATAGTGGACAACTTTTTGATGAAAATGCAACAAGTTTCTCTTCGTATATTCCGTATTTCTTTATGTTATTTGTATAGATCGGCTAAAAAATGTGGTAGAAACATAAATGTATATGCAATGCAAACGCATTATATTGTGTGTTGAGAGGTAATGGGGGAATGTGAGAATTTCTACTTTGGCTCTCGTTCTCTCATCAATCTATCCTTTACAGTTTTGCATGTTACAAGAAAATAGGACACTGTGATGCCAAATGTGCAGACGTGAAAATTGCTTAAATTGTACTTGACTTAATTGTTGTATACATAATTTAAATGTTTGTTGTTTATATCCTTTTTCAAAGATTTTTTTATTCGAGAATTCTATAACTCGACGCTACTCGTCTCGTCTCACAAACTCGTTAGATTAGATATTCGAAAGTTCTTAGAGATTGAACTACTGAGAAAGTTTTTTTGGGGGGTGAAATTAGGGTTTTTTTGGGAAACTATGGGTGTTTTGTTGGAAGAATCGGCACTTTTTTTATGTTGAATAAGAATAAGGCTGAATGTGAAAATGGCTAAAAAGTAAAATCATGTTTTTGCTCATTACTGACACGCACAAAAGTCTCACTAACTTTCTCCCATTCGACTAGACTGGGGTTTTGTTTATAAAGTTGGATTTTGTGATCAGTCACTTTAGTGCTTTCTCTGGTTGTTTACAAAACATACGTATTCCTCATTCATCTGGCAAATAGGTTGTAAAATATTCAGAAGGAAGAAGGTTAGTGTGACAGTGGGAGAAAGGAGTAAATTCACTTAAACTTAATTTCTGTCTGTGAACAGCAAGATATATGTAGATACACACTTTTATATAAGCTGTAAGTGTAATTTGATGTTAAAATGTGAAAAGAAGATATCGAAGCTGGAGTTTTTTCGGCAATGGTGGTGGTGGTGAAAATGTTGCATACACAAAAAAATGTTTATATGTTTAAATATATTTTTCTCAATTTTTTAGTCGCCTGCTATGTTATCTCTCTATATTTAAATGTGTTTAATGTTGAGTGTGGTCTTTGACTCTTTTTTGTGTGCAGGATGTGCATTTGTTACGTTTTCCACGAAACAAAGTGCCCAGAATGCGATTAAAGCTGTCCATCAATCTACCACAATGGAGGTAAGCGAATCAAAAACAAAATCCAAAAAAAAATCTCAAGACTACAGTTCTTTTTTTGAAAAACTGTATTCCTTCTTATCCTTCTTCTTATTGAACTCAATCAACTTTTTTCGTCGAAAATGACACAAACAAACTAAAACAAAATCTATCGCGAACTTTTTTATCGCACGTCTCCATTGCAAAAAAATGAGGCAACCTCACACGGAGACACTTTGTGAAGAAAAATCCCCAATTTCCCAAGTTTTTGAGCTGACGTGATTTTTGACAAAGAATATTATATTTGCAGTGTATATTTTTTTATGTTGACTGTATACTTGTTTATTGTTCGTGTAGATATATATATTTTTGTGCTCTTTTTCTATATTTATGTCCATATTATATCCCCATATATTTGCCATATCACGTTGTTAACTGACGTTGACACGCCAAAAAAAAGAATATTTTAGTTTCAGTATTTTATTTTGTTCGTTTGTTATATCTACCGCCCACCCGCATACACGTTTTCACTAAAACAGTGTTTTTCTTGTTACAAAAATCCTTGTGTCATATGCGTGTGTATGCAAAATTGCAGTGCAGTGCAACAATGGCTTTGTTGATAAAAAACCAACCAAAGTTGCTATAAAATTGTGTTTTTTTACTTTCTATTTGTTTAAACAAAAATTATTTCCATCTCTTACATCTTATCATCCTCTCTGGTGGTGAATGTTATGAATTCAATCTTTTTTTGTGAAAAAATGAAATGCGCAATGCAACCTTTGTTCTCAAAGACAACCGGTTCTGCATTAAAAATGTTTGCGTGCTTTCATAATTTTGCTGCGTTAATTTTAGATGGAATGATTGAGAATTCATTTTTTATGGAATGATGTGAATTTGTGCATTAAAGATGTGCTTTTTGATTTATGGGATTCTAATGATTTTTTCTATGATGTATTTAGGGTTGCTCCTCTCCAATCGTGGTTAAATTCGCAGACACTCCGAAGGACAAGGATCAAAAACGTCAAACCCAAATGGTTAGCAGTCCAGCAACGTTGCTTGGTTCTTTGAGCCCGCAGACAATCAGCCCAGTGACACAACAGTATTACTCTGCTGTAAGTCTGATTTTCTTATATACATATATTTTTGGGGTATCCTGAGAATATGAACGAATTCAGGAAGTAAGCTAGTTGATATGTCTAATTTTTAATTCATTCACGTTCGAAAAACTTGCAGATGTTGCATCAGCTGCAGCAGCAGCAACAACCTCAAACCCAAAGCGGGTTCTTTTCCCAGCTGAGTCCTTTGGGTGTCCAAGGGCTCACAGGAATTGGAGGATTAGGGTCCACAGGCGCGACTGCAATTCCTGGCCTGAGTTCAGCCCATCTTTCGCAAACGAACGCTGCTGATTTGGCCGCACTCACCGGCCTACTTTCCGGTGTCACTCAAACTCAACACTCTTTGACTGTTCAGAACTTGCACACTCTTGCCGCTCTGGGCAATTCCTCACTTTCTCCGACAGGTATGTATGGTGTGTATATTTCTCCGACAAGCTTATGGCACTTTAATTTCAAATCTTGCAAAATCAAATTCTATTGTGGCATGGCGTAATGAATGTATGCTTTGTAAATTTTTCTTTTGATCTATACGCTTTTTGTAAGCTTCAATTTTTTTGCACCTGTATTTTTTTGGTCTTTTTGAGCACACTGTCATGTGAGTTTTTATACAAGTAACCCTGTAGCACTAAACACTAAACTTTTTAACACATACTAGCTTCATGTTAACTGAATTAACTAACAATTTTTTAGAGATTAGCGTTGAAACACTTTTGTGCTACTGCGAAAAGTACATATATTTTTATACAAGATAATTTACATAGTGAATTGTTCAGAAATATTTTTTGGGGTGCTTATTGGAATGAACTTCTTGCTAATGTACACATTGTTATCGATATATTCGTGGTACACAACTAAATCCTGTAGTATATTATTATTGTCTTGTCCAAGTCAAGTAGAAAACGGAATGGCTATAATTAAAAAAATAAAATTCACTTTGGATTTTTCAATATGGGGGACTTCCTGAGATATTTTTTCTCTCTGCGGGGGCTTTTTGAGCACGCAAATAAATGACATGCAAACTATTGGATTTGTAAATTCCTAAACAGTTTCTTCGATTGCTTCTACTACCGATTACACAGGTGCTAGCGGAAGTTCACTGGGATCAGGAAATTCAGTTGCCAACCTTACTGGCAATGGACTTCAGTCAGGTGTGCTCCCAAAAAAATTAAAAAGTACATACACACATTATAAAAATATATAATTTTTACAGTTCTCATTCCATATCCACAATATAAAAAAACTCAACTCATATTTACGATCTTATCAGTGTGAAAGCTCTCAACAGACTCTACATACAGAATATTTATAAAACATTTTCAAGAATTATTCAATGTATACCATGTGCACAAAAAAATGCTTTTGTTTTCACTTTTTATGTTTTCTCTTTTATACGTGTGATCTATGTAATGTGTGAGAGAAAATGATTTTGTTTTGAAGGTTTCTTCTTCTCAAGCTGTGCTCAGTTTTAATTATGAGTTTTTTATGTATTCTTAGGACTTACTTCATATCATGGAATCCGGTCCAGCGCTGTGAACACCAAGCAGGTTCGTGTACGTTAACGAACAAAACTTTTTTTTACTCTTTTTATAACATATTACCTTACATATTATATTATATACGTACGTACTGTCTTGTATCTAACGTTTAATTTATGTGTGCTAAATATGTATGTATGCTTTCATATTTTTAGCGATAAGTGTTCCTATAGATTGGGCTTTAATTTTTTGTCTGTATGTTTTATATGCAGGCGGAAGGCCCAGAAGGGTGCAATCTTTTCATATATCATCTGCCTCCTGAATGCGGAGATGCTGAATTGGCGCAAATGTTCATTTCTTTTGGGACCGTGCTATCCGCCAAAGTATTCATTGACAAACAAACCAATCTTTCCAAATGTTTCGGTAAGCAACCAATCATTCGCTCTTTTTTTCGCTTCCTTTCTTTCCATTTGTAATGAATGAATGCATTTGCAAGACTAGAAGAGAGCTTGTAGTTGAAGAAAAAAAGATTATCTGTCTCCATTCCAGAAAATTTCCAAGAAAAAAAAAGTCCCTTTGCAATAGCTTTGTTAGATGTACTATACTTTCATGGACTTCATTCACTCAAGTTAACAGAGTGATGATCATGATGATGATGATCAACAACAATGTATTTAGTAGTGAAACAGGCAGTTTTTTTTCTCTCGTGGGAATGTTTTCTTGTAAGCACCAGGTGTGCTTATTTCTTTTGCTCATCTCCTTCTCATCCACTCACTTTCACTTTTTTTTATTTTCTTTTTGTGTACGTTCCACAGGGTTTGTTTCCTTTGACAATCAAATATCCGCACAGATGGCAATTCAAGCGATGAATGGCTTCCAAGTCGGAGTGAAACGTTTAAAAGTCCAATTGAAGCGGTCCAAGTCCAAAGACGCTGCAAAGCCATACTGAGTGTTACCTCTGTTGCTTCGCTATCAACAACATCGCCAGTAAACTGAAGAAGAAAAAAATATGAAAGCAAAGCCAAAAGCAACGCAAAAAATAACTTAAACAAAAAAAAGCTAATACACATTACAACATGATGGGAATCAATATATTACGACTACGCCGACATACATATATGTATATATATTTTCTCTCTCATATATAATCAAAGCAAAAAAAATACTTCAATAGTTGATAGCCAGCAGCAGCTTTCTTCCCATTTGATTCACATACATACCAAAATAAAAATGATGATGATAGAATCATTTATTATTATTATCGTGAAAAAAACAAGCAAACACACACCAGAAGTTTTATAGGCTTCAAAAGGATCATTAGTTTCTCTTTTATAATTTTAAGTTCATTCTAGAAATGAACACACACATACAATACACCAAATATATATATAGTCAGTAGAACAGTCAGTCAAATCAAAGGATTTTTTTCATTATACAACTACTTCAGTTCTTCAGTATATTAGTTTAGTACAAGCGGCTGCAAACAAAACAGGATAAAAAAGATACAAGCAACTTTAAAAGAAATGGACGATTGCTACTAAAATTTTCTGTGGAGAATGGACCATGAAAGGACCAGAAGGAACAAAAAAACTTCTTTATTTTCATTCATTTGGACCAGCTTTGTGAAAAAAAATATATACAGAATTCTAGGAATCCAGATGGAGTTCAATTCAAATTCTACATACACAACATTATATTGCGGGACGAAACTTGAAAAAAAGGACGTGCAATTTTTTTGTGATGATGATGACGATTTGATCCTGTGAAAAAAATTACTCGTAAGCCATATTAAAAATAAATTTATATATTATTCGACGTGTCTCTTTCTATCATACTTCCTACTAGCCTTAACATTTAATTATATATATATATTATATATCTATCTATGTATGTGTCATCATAATATTATCATTAGTTGTTAGAAAAAAAAGCAAAACTGCAGAAACATATTTACTATCACACAGACTATTTCTCTAAAACAATCTATCTAAATGGGGTAAATCAAGAGGGAAAAAAATTCATCAATGATAATAACAAGCCGACTTGTTGTGAACTAATTGCATTTACTTAAAAACAAATAAGTTATAAATATTCTTGCCAATTAATCATGACATGACTCATGTATTAACTTACATGATATTTTTTAGGTGTAAAGTACTTTTCAAAATAAATATTATACGAATTATAAATGTTTAATTTTTTTCGCTGTACGTTTTATGACGAGGACAGGGTTTTTTAAAATAAAAAACGTACTTCTTTGGGCCATGAACATAAATATTATAGGGAAAAGTAAAACTAAAGTATTTTCAAAACGGGGACGATTGTAACAGGAAAGAAGAGAGAATTCGTCAGTAAAAACGTACAAAAATTAAAAGGCTGCGTACTTCTTTTTAAAACGTTTCTACAATACACAAATATCTTTAATCTAAAAAATAAGAAACAAAAAAGCCAGTAAATTTATTAAAGTAAAAAATATCATTTCTGTCTGTTGTGTCAAATGAATATTCTTGTAAAAATAAGAAAAGAAAAACTCACTTGTTACATGTCATCATCAGTCGTCCTTGGATTATAAAATTTGAAGATGAAGCCAATTTAAAAATGGACTTGATACTTATAATTTAGTATGAGGGCAATTGTCATTTTCAACTAATTTAGTTCATCATTATCAAAGTTTACAACATTTACATTTTTCCTAGGATCTAGTTTTTTTGCTCCGGTTTAATTTTCAGCTTTATTTATTGTAATGATATTTTAGTTTAGTTTTTATTTATGCTTTGTAAATACATTACTTGTTTTGCGTGTCATTTCATATGTACGTATTACATATTATTGATTTTTTTGGTTTTGTTCATAAACTACAAAGGATGCATTGCATCTTTTGTAAATCATAGAGTAAAAGTGCCAAAAACTGTTGTATGAATACTATATACACTTATTTATATGACTTATTATACTTATCATGTAAAACCGTTTGTTCTCATAATAAAATAGTCATTTTTTTTTGTTTCAAGAAGAATTTTCGAGATATTACCACTATTGAATTCATATGCCTGAAAATCAATTTGCCCCAAAAAAAATCTCACAGCTTAGAATTTTTTGTTGTGACCAAATCTAACGAAGCCTGATAAACCTAGTCGGGTGTCAGTGACAAATTCAATATGAAACGAAGCAAGAAAAGAGAAAGCTAGTGAGCAGAAATATGTACGTATGTATAATGTATGATGATCACCGCGACGATCAATACGTTATCTCCATTACTATCAGATCAGGGTTTCCCTTATGTCTTATTTTAGGAAAAGAGAAAGAAAGTTGATATTATGGCGAATTATTAAAGAAAGTTTGGACTATGATATA